>WEKY01039000.1:0-57516 GCA_013390045.1 Picathartes gymnocephalus
AAAAAAAAAAAAAAACCAGAAGGAAATAACCACCAACCTATTAAAAATGAACAGGTCTGGGAATCTTACAAGTACTAGACTTTTTTCCCCACAATGAATAAAGATACATGGCATGGTACCACAGAAGCAAGAGCCTGGACTGAGCTGGGCAGTGGTGTTCCTGGCAACTGCCAGCCCAACAGCTCTCTAGACAGAGCCAGACACAGCACACACATGGGCAAGGTGAAAAAATCCTGGGAAGTTTTCCAGTACCTGGCTCTAATGAGATCGTAACCTTCAGTCAAAGTACCCTCTGACCCTCTGAAACCTAGGGACCTGATACACCTTAGAAAGATCAGAAGTGATCTTTAAGGCCTGAGTAAACCACCCAGGAGGAGAGATAACCCTGTTATGCTGGCTTTGCTCCAAAAAGCCATGTAATGCACACCTAACTATCAACTCTATGAAGCCAAAATAGTGCATTCTGTGTAATTTCACGTGTCCAGCCATATGAGGATCTTCTGAACATCCACCCTGGCACAGAGTGGTGCACCCTAGAGAAGGAGCATGACCTCGCCAAAACTGTTTACTGAATGCAGACATAGGCACCGTGAGGTTTCTACCAACACCAGCTTATCAGTTCATCTGATGTGCCTGGGGATTGCAACTGACCCCAAAAAGTTCTTTCAGGTGCTTCTGCCCCGATATTGCTGATGCAACTCAGCCACTGGGTATGATTTACAAAGCTCAGTGGTATCCCAGATTTGGGTACCTAGAGACTTCTTCCCCAGCTGGGAAAAGCCAGAAGACATTTACCAGTGGTGTAATTTTAAATCACAGTTAAATTCACACAATGGCCATGTATCCTGTCCCAGCTGCCTGTGGCTCCCCTGACCTAGTGAGCCAAGGCACGGCAGTTGAATCTAAGCAGAAACTAGATAGGAAAAAACACAAAAGGTAATTTTCTTCTAATTAATTCCCTAAACCAGTTCAGTGGGGCTCAGGCAAGTACTAGAAATCTTTCCCCTTTTGGCATGAGCAAGATCAGCTGAACTGCAACATGTGACTGCAATCCAAGGCAACCTTTGTTTGCAAGACCAAGACTGGATCTTTTTAATTTTATTTTTTCTCCCTTTCCCACAGCAAACTCTTAAGTCTGCAACTGCCTTTCTCCATGGGAACAGGAGATCCACCATTAATTGACCAGTGAGTTTTATTGCAGAGTCGAAACAGGATGTTCACAGAGGATTTTATTGTGGGTTTTTTAATAAGTGGGACATTTTAGTAGGCAGTGTATCTTCTTGCTTTATGCTTCCTTGTTTGTTTGGGAGACTGAAGTACAAAACCAGGCTGCCAGATTCATTTT
Organism: Picathartes gymnocephalus; assembly: GCA_013390045.1. Taxonomy (NCBI): domain Eukaryota; kingdom Metazoa; phylum Chordata; class Aves; order Passeriformes; family Picathartidae; genus Picathartes; species Picathartes gymnocephalus. The sequence goes on from WEKY01039000.1 coordinate 1,346, forward strand.
ATATACTGAAGAAACATGATTTTGTTCTACCCAATTATAAAAAGAGAACATAAAAAGACCTGTTCAAAGTGGAGGAAACTCTGCTCCTTACGTTTGGGATGAAAAGGGAAAATTAAAACTTCTAAGATAGATTATTATACCTTCCATCAAACCTTCATCTTCCCACAGAATCAGCTGCTTCCATCACTGCAGCAACACTGATGCTGGAGATTACCTGGCTCAAGGTATCACTGTCACACAGAATTAAAGGTTTGCAGACTGTATTTGGACAACTTCCTCCTTTCCTTTTGATGTTAATTTTGGGTATCCCCGCTCAGGCCATGACTGCAGTTTTACTCTGCTCTCATCATGCATTCAGACTGACAGCCAGACCTGGCAGCTCTCACAGGAGGTGTGGCAGGAGGGCACAGCCCCTCTGTGACCCACAACTCATCCTTCCAGGAATGACTTTGGAGTCTGAAGAAGGGAATGTAAAATATTGACTTATGCAATTCCCACTACAGGGAGTGGAGGTTATTTTTTCCCCATTCAGAGAGTTAATAAGAAACAACTCTCTCCCAAAACATAGATTAGTTCTACTCAGAACTGAGTGGCTTGGGGATAGTCCATGCGTTAAAAAAAAAAAATGCAGAAAGCTCCCACAGGATGAGTCCCAGGAGGGAGCTGTGTGCTGGGAAGCAGCCAGTTCTCCATGTCCTTCCCAAGAAATGCATTTCTCATCCTCACATATACATTTTGGTACACCCAATCCCACTCAGCAGAGCCTTTGCCGGCATCCATTTTCCCTGGATATTTTACAAATGCTTATCCAGAGCCTCCCATTCTCAGCCTCTTATATGACAGTAACTGCTATTCTATTTTTGCTCCAGTTTTGAAAAGGTGCGAGAAATGAGTGTTTTTCAGGGCACCTCTGTCTGAGCTGGCAGCTGCTCCTTTGCTGAGGGAGAAGGGATGCACTTGCCCTGTGTACAAAGCTCTTGGAGAGGGGATGGGGCAGGATATAAGTGCCTGGACTGCTGCTGGTAGTCTGGAAAGAGTTACTGCTGGGCCAGGGTGAAGAATGCAAGTGACGCAGAAGCATCCTGCAGGAAGAGAAGGGAAAACGTAAAAAAAAAAAAAAAAAAACCCTTAAACAAACCTCCAGCTCTTTGGCTGAGGTTCAGGATGACTACACTTTTACTGTAAATGTTTAGTAACTAAGACTCACATAACCCTCTCTGCCCACTTGGGGCCACGAGATGCAGCTTACAAGCTACAAGAAATGCTTCACACACACACACACGCCCAGCCGAATCCCTGTCCAAGGGAGGACAAAAAGCTTTTAACAAATTAAGCTCCATTTCCCATTTAAGCAGAGCTCCATCGCTATTTATTTAACAATTTAAAGTGTTATTTTAGCCTTCCTGGTTTGTGTGTTGAGAGACTGTTCCTGGGACAGGAGCCAAAGTTGCTTAGAGCAACCTGGCAGCTGGAGAGGGAGGGAAAAGCAGGATAGAAGAGAGGAGGAGGAAGATACCAAGGGCAAGGCTTCACTGTGGTCACAGCAGCCCCCAGCCACAGAGGGAGAGGGAGTGGATAGAAAACTGGGGACAATGATGGGGAAAAAGAGCTGGGGTGGAGAGCTGTGTGTGCTCTATCATCATTAGGTGGCTGTTGAGGTTCCCTGCTTTCAGCACCCTGAGCAAGTGTGTGGGGAGATGAGCAGATGAAAGCAAAGCTGTGGCAGTCCTGCACACGCCAGCATCCACCCCAGGAAGATGCCACACAGCTCTCTGCAGGTACCATCCAGGAGAGGTGCTGATCCTGCCTGAGAGATGCTCTTACAGGAAAACTGACCAGAGGATGGATGACCCGTCTGGTCACAAATGCTGTTTAGTATCCACCTGCTCAGAATGCCCTGCAGTACCAACAGCCCTGGGACAAATGCATCAAGGGAAAAACAATATTAAACATCTGTGGGTATCAGACAAGTCTCACTCGGACCTGCATCCTACTCCTCCTGCCATGACTGTACTTCCAGGTTGGCTTCCAAGAACATCTCTTTGCGTGAAGTACTAGTCCTGTGAAGTCACCAAAGCCAAGATTTCATCCTTACACAAAATTATATTCACCACTGTTATTAACATAACAGATCTGTCCCTTGAAAAGGGACTTCTAAAGAGGAAATTAGTTGTTACTAGTTTGTCTTCCCTAAAAACACTTTAAAAATCCTTTTTTGCCAATGTCTTTGCAGTCCTGCCTTTTACCCTGTCCTCTGAAGTCCAGCAGTCGCTAGACTCTGCACTTCCTCATATAGAGTTGATACTGTTGAGTCACCTGTACAGCACCCTGGGGTTTCACGAATGCACCTTGGAGCCTTTAGCATCACCCAAACCACACTGTGTTTTGGAGAAGACGGGTTTTTTGCATGTCCAAAGACACATTCCTGAGATGCCACCAAAACTTCGTTGGCCCTACTAAGAGCTCTGTAGCTCCACTATCAGCAGTCCTGCCACACCAGCCCTGCCACCAGTCAGCTTCACATGGTGGTCACTCCTTTTTCTGGTGGTATTATATGGAACTGTCTGGGGTAAGGCCCAGTCTATCCACGTGGTATACGATAGGAAACTACTTGTTCTCTTCTTCGCTTTCTCTGTACCCTTTTAAAGACAAATTACCATGCTTCTTTTATTCTTTAAGCAACTGAGGTCAACAGAAGTCAGATTCAGAACCAACATGTCAAACATGTCACAAGCAAGCATAGTAAGCTTTTTTTTTTTTTCCAGGGGAATTTTAGCATCAACAAGACTGGAACTGAAGCCTAGATCTTCCTAGCAAGGCTCACATCTATACCCTCCAAGAATGTGGAAAAAAACACTCTGCTTTGAGCTGAGCAAGGCAAGGGAACCCTGCAAACCAATGGGGAAAGCTCTGCAGCCTACGAAAAATCAACCAGGCATATCCTGTAGCCTGCCTATCTATGATCTTCCTCTTCAAGGCACTTCTATATCCTCCAGTGATTTCAAAACCCAGCACACACGGTTTCAGCTTTGATGCTCTGTGTTCTCATTATCAACCAACCAATACCATAATATCCTTTCTTCTTGCAGTAAACTCCCTTTTTTCCCCTAGGGGTAGAGCTGGTCAGACAGAACAGACCAGGCATTTAGCATTTCATCATAAACCTAAGTATCAGCTTGAATCACTGAGGCTTGCACAGCTCCAGCACATTCCCATCTGCTGCAGACACCAGCCCGGTAACATCCCTGTCAGGCAGCAGTTGCAGGGGTATTTGGTTTAGCATCCGCAGCAGAGGAAATCATCAGCTTACATCACAGCACAGAGTGACCAATTTGTGGTCAACCAAACAACTCCCAAGAGCCAAAAAGCCAAGTGCAATGCAGTAATGACAGAAATTTGGATTCAGAATATCAGGAGGCGTTGAGACACTCAGTCTCAGAAGTACTGACGGGCAGAAGCCATGCCAAAATCTGCACACAAGGACTGCAGAAATGCTGGGCCAGGAGGGAAGTCAAACAGCCACCAAGCTGTGAACCCTCTCTTGGCTTGTCTTTGTGCTGCTCTCCACGGTAACAGCGGCACAGCCCTGCCAAGAGCAAGCAGGACTCGGCTGCAGTTCCCAGCGACGAGCACCACTTGCCCCACCACCCGGGACGGGCTGCTGTGGTGTTAACAAAGAGGTTTCTTCTAATGCGTTTTGGGTCAGCTCCAGCATCACTTATTCTCCTTCACCACCACCAGGAGCTGGAACCTACACTTGGAGAAATGCCAACCTACCCCACTGCCACCAGGCATGATGGAGACGATGCACTGGAAGACTGTGCCCAGAGAAGCAACTCCCTGTATGCAATTTTTATCTAGTCCTGTCTTCAGACACGGAGAGACGTGTGCTGCACTCTTTGCACCATCTTTCTGGATGTTCAAATCTCCTGTGTTCCCTTCAAGTCTCAACTCTGCCAGGTGCTCACAACCTCCCGTTCCTCTCCTTGCCCTCCTTCCTTCTACATGCCATCTGTTGTCTGTGTGGCCATACTTCGAAATAAATCTGGGGACACTTCAGCTTTTTCTACACTAAGAGAAGTTCCTTGTCCCAGCTCACAGTCTGGACACAAGTTGTGACGACACAACTGACCACACAATGAGCTGCAGCACAGTCAATACTAGGAGAGCAGAGATACTTAGCCCCAAAACTACTGCTAAAGACAGCATCCCACCAAACCATGGCCTGACACCTGTGCGCTGTTGGGTTTTTTTCCCTAGGTTTAACATATGCAAATCTTCAAGCTATTCCTCATAAGTAAATTTTCCCAAACAGAAGCTTCATCTTCCCAAGCTACCTGCTTTCATATTTAAAATAGAGGGACTGAGACTGGATGCTGTGTTTCAAACAGGGTTTTATAGGACAACAAAGACTGAAGAACTGGAATTATGACCTTTGTCATTTTTCTCTGGGCTATTCAACATCTACCCGTCTTGCAACAGCATCTGACTGCAATTCAAACCAGACTGTGATTAACTGCAGCTCACAGGTCCTTTTCTATAGTTAACCTGCTCATTTTGAGAGTTACTGCTCACTTTAGGTACATGCATCCATTTTCCAAGAGTGCTGCTTTGCACTTGTCTTTACTGAATTTATTTTTCTTATCTTTAAGCTACCCTTGCACCTCATTAAGGCAAGTGTAAAAGAAGATGTTATGACCTGAAGTACCTGCAATGTCCCTGGTTGCATTTCATCTTCTGTATCATCTGCAATCTACCATCGAATCTGCTACTGACCCTGAAAATACCTTCCTGATCCAACAGAGAACTATTTATTTTAGCTTCTTAAGTATCAACTTAAAATGATTTCATCTTCAGCACATTTCCCAAGTTTGTTTACTGAGCAGTCAGGATTTCCTCAAGAACTACTCTACAGCTTTCAGCACTTCTCTGGTAAAGTCACTAAACTACCAGACTAGGTATGACACTGCCTAGTAGCTTTGCAGGCTCTCCATTCCTCAGGAGAACTTGGCGCACCAGGAGGTATCACAGCTAAGGGCTGGCAACTCAAGACAATATAAGTGCTAAAGTCACTTGAAATTTTCTTTAAAGTCAGGTCAACCAAATCATCCATTCCCCATTTAGGATCAGCATCACAGTTTTTCAAGTCTTACCTACCCAGCTCTCCATTGCTATTTCCCTTGGCTGAGTTAAGACTTCAGGGCTGTAGGCACTTACAAAGAGAAGCTCATGCCTAACGGATTAAGACTTGTTATTTTCATTAACTTTAAATCATAAATATGATTTCCACTTGAAAAGGGAACACTTCATTTAACAGACACAGTGGCTCTGATGGGTAATGCAGGGTTTTGAAGGAAATTAAAAAAAAAGGAAGCAAGGGGAAAAAGAAAAATAACACTTCCAGAAAGTTTTCCAAAGGAAATGAGTAACCATTTGTTATTAAATGATAAATCACAGTCCTTGGGAAGTGGCATTGTCTGTGGTCTATTTTTAATGAGAAAATACCCGTCACTGGCACAAGGGCTATATGGGACACGTCTGTGGACAGTGGGAGTGTTCACTGGGAGCCATCATCTCACTGCTGCTACTCCCATCACTTATCAGCTACAAAAACAGGATGAAAAGAACATGGCTTAGACAAAAAAAAAAGCATCTAGGGCAACAAACAAGGGCTACTGTTCTCCATGGATGGAAGACAGAAGGAAACACTAGAGACTAAGTGGAGGCTGAGTGTAGTCTTAGGCTTTGCTTGTTTTCCATGTGTGAGGGATGCACATGAAGCCACCAGGAAGCAAATCTGTGCTAGCCCCAATGTCTCTACAGGGGGTTAGGTGACCTCCCACATGCACTAGCACCCTCCTTATCCCCAAGATGGCAAGACACAGTAGGCACACAGCCACAAGAAACCTCCGGGCCTTTTTTCCCAGCGTTTGCCACCAACATAGAGTTTTCTGGGGAAACACCTGATGCTGCACCACCACTGATGTGAACACTTCAAAGGTGTAATTAGCCTCATTTTATGCTGATAAACGAGTCCCAGATTCCTGTGGCAAAGTGATTCACCAGCTGGGAATAGGCACACAGTGTCAAGGGACAGGAAGCAAAAGACAGCAGAGCTGGCTGGAGGCTCAGCTATCAGCACAGCCTCAAAATCAAATTAGAGGGACCACAAGCTCACAGACCCAGCCATCAGGCAGCAAGACCCGCTGCACACTGATGAAGGGACCATTTCTGGCATCTTATGCCAAGCCCAACTCTCCCAAGTCCCGGCCAAGCACTGCCAAGCTTGAGCAACAGGCTTCAGCTGCAGACTGACTTTTCCCCTGCACCCAATCCACTTTGACCCAACACCACACAACCCCACAAACTTTCCAGACTGCAAGAGTAACGAGCAGGAACCTATGGCCGAAGTGCTGAAATACCATGCACTATGCCTCATTTTACTGTGAGGGTGACCAAGCTTGCTCAGGAACATTGTGGAATCCCCATCTGTGGAGATAAGCAAAAGCCATCTAGACATGGTCCTGGGCAACCGGCTGTAGGTACCTACCACCTGCACAGGTCCCTTCCAGCTTCAACTATCCTGTGACTTTTTAATTGCAAAGCCAACTGCATTGCAATCCTTCGCTTTCACTGACCTGCAAAAAAGACTGTAATTATTCAGCTTCTCAACTATTTCTGACATTTCTTCCATAGATTAGGTTTAAGCCTTTTTTTTCCCCTTTCCTTTAATAGGAATGCAATCCCACAGTCCACAGCAGATTATAAAACATGCACACACACATCACTCTTCCAAAACAGCATTTGAAAGTGTTTGTTTGATTTTTTTTTCCTCCCACCCATAAACCACCACCCTGCTGGTCTCATTCATTGTGTGGCATTTTGCAATGAAGCGTAAAAATGGTATTAATCATAGCTCTGAAAAAACACAAACTTCTTCTCTGAGGTTTGAAACAACTATTTGGAAGAAAAACTTCCAGGAGCCAGAAGGACTGAAAGGGCTGGAGACTGAAGTCCTTGTTTTCAAAGGCCAAGTGTATCCCAATATATCCCTTGGACAGCTGCCCCAAGCCAGAGTTATAATACTTTATTCTTCAGTTCAAGTAGCAAGAAGGAGATTTGGTACAAAATCAGGACAAATACCTAAAGAGAACAGGGGGGAAAATGTGTGGTAAATCTAATGGGAGGCCTGAGCTCTAACTGCAGCTTTGCTGAGAGTGTCTGAAACCTCAGCTGCCTCTCATCTCCAGGATGTTGCAGCCAGGAAGACCAGGTATGGGTACCCATCTCTCACAGGCAGAACCTGAGCATCACGGACAGTGTGCTGGCACTCAGCCATGGCATAGTATTGCTTCAGCCACAGGCAGAAGCACAGAGACCTGCAAAGGCTAGGCCAAAAAATAAAAATCATTATCATCTCTATGTTTTCTGGCCAAACACCACTGGAGAAAATAACCTTCTACATGTATCAAGTTCTTTGTCCACCTCCATAGATTCAGTGCTTCTCATACAAGGGAAGCTTCTGTCAAAGATGGAGTCAGGAAAAAACATGAAGCTCTTTTTTAAGATAGATGCTTTAGCAGAGATTTGCCAAAGGCTTTGGAATCCCTCTGCTTCAGTGGTAAAACATTAATAATTTAAACACCTTCTTTTAAATTAGGAAGGGCACTAAAAGAAACTATTGAAAGAGAAAAACCATCAAGCTTGCCACCACCTTAAACTCAAATACTGACATTTTCTCACAAACCTCAAAAGTAGTTTCAACAACCTGACAAGTAAGAAATTTACGTTTTTCTTACCTGTCCCTCCTTCACATTTTCTCCTCTGCCATTAATCTTCCAGGCAAAGCAGTTGACCATAAGGACAGGGCACACCAATCATCCTGGTACAGAAAGCCCCAGGATGCTGTAATCAGGGGCAGGGTGGGTGCAAACAGTTGTGAAATATTTAACAGGGCATGGCAAACATTTCATATTTACTGTTATATTAGTGGGATGGGATGGGATAGGATGGGATGGGATAGTTGGAAGGGACCTACAGCCATCATCTAGTTCAACTGCAAGTACTTTGTGCTAGAAGAGCAAGACAGAGAGAGCAAGACAGAGGGAGAGAGAAAATAATCAATTATTTTCTCTTAGTTTTAATCAATAATCCCAGACTGTTGTGCATGGTGAAGTTCCCTGCTTATTCAAAGCCTGTATGCCTCTGCCTGTCTTGGTTATCAATACTTTCCTTATCAGCACATTTCATTCTTTCCTATTCTTTAAAGAGTTCTGCAAAATGAAAAAACTGTATTATCTCCATATTTAAGAGACAAAAAAGGCTGGCAGAGATAGGTCTACCTCACTATCAAGGTTTTTGCAAGAGCGGGAACAATGTGGCAGCCCGAGATCCGTGCTGTCTTCAGGGACCCCACCTCCTCCAGCAGCAGCTGGCCGAGGAACAAGCCTGTGTCCTGGTATCAAGGTGGCCAGATAAAAACACACACTTGGGGACATATCCCCCTCTCCCATGCAGATGTACGAACTTCAGATGACCAGTCCAAATTTGCAAAGATGTGTACAGCCAGGGTACACCATCCACTTATTCCATGCCAGGTCTTCTCTTTAAGAAAACCTCTCTGATTTGAGTCTCCAGTGCAGCCGTGTAAGCACTGGAAAAATAGAACCTTATGCCTGTCCAAAGGATCCTTAAACACATCCTCTTCCTCAAGGGGGAAAAAAAAAGAGGATTAGCTATTCCAAACTTACATGCCAGGCAGTCTGGTCACCAACTGCCTTCCTCCGATAGCTCTTCCAGACAGTCATGAACTTTAAACTATTTTTTGTCTCCAACTCCCAGCAGCTCCTAAACAGTGCGAGCTAAATATTTATAGAAGAATCACTGTTTGTTTAAGTTTCAATCCATACTCCCTGAGGTCCAATATGCCCAGATCCTGAAATGACAGCTGATTACAGAAGAGCACAAAAACACTGCAGAGAGGACACTGAGACTTACCAGATCTTTCATCTGGACACTTTCTCCAGTGGTTGTTTTGGGGAGTCTTTCCCAGCTTCTTTCAAAAGAAGAGGAACCGCAGCTCTTGCCAACCATGGTCTATGTTTCATCAGACACTTTGGCACAGCTCTGCTCAGTGACACAGAGCCCCAGGTTTTGGGGGCCTCCACTGTGCTTCAGAGCCAGGCACATGGATTGCTGCTGGAAATGCTATTGAAACACCCAACCTGCTGAACAGCAGGCACCAAGGCACGGCAAGAACACCCCAACACCTACATGAGCCACAGGTGGGGCACAGACAACGTCTATCACTTCAGCTTAACAAGTTCTACCCTGACCTATCTCTTCTGGACCCAGCAACAGCTTTTCCAATTTACCATAGTGTTCACTCCGGTAGAACAAAAAACTCCTCCCACACCTTACAACAGAACTAAAGATACCCAAACTTTTTGCCTAACTGAACAACCTGTCAGAAGCTGAAAAGACACCTGTATGAGCTAACACACTACTGCTATAAGCTAGCCAAGTCCAACAAGTCAGCTGCTTACGCATGGTGTTACAGTTTCATGGGTGAGGAAAGAAAAAAGTAAGACTGTGGTTCATCCCCTTTAGTCCTATGTGACCAGAGCTGTCCTTTTGGAATGCAACTGGGGACTCATCACCACAAAGGAGCACACAAGATGCAAGGCTATCAAGCAGGCACAGTCCTACGCCAACACATCCCAAATGAACGTCTCACCCTGTGGACCTCAGTGTCCAGCTTGGCAAGCTTCTAGAGGGACAGCAGAGGCCAGGAGACAACACCCGAGCAAACACACTTCCAATGACCACCCAAGGCCGGTAATTCCCTTTGTTTTTTATGGTTTCATATACAAGCTCCTGCATGAAGAACAGAGCAGAAAGTGCTTCCCCTCAGAAGTGTGAGAGGTTGGGATGTCTTTGTTCAAGTCCAGCTACCTCAAATCAGCACCTGCTTTGAACAGCCCCTTGGATGACTGAATGCTGCTGAAGAACTCAAAACCCCCACTGACAGCTGTTGCTGTGTTGATACCACCAAGATGAATTCTTTCACTGCACCAAGACGGGACTCAGCAATGTTGCTCTGTCCTGGGGCTCTCCAAGGGATAGCTGGACTCATCTTCCTTCGCACAGGGTATTTCAAGGCATTAGGCCCAATAAAATAGAAAATGTGGTGTTTCAAGTAAGAGCACGACTTTTGTGAGCAGGTGGATCTCAAGGACAGGTTTGCACACTGCCATTCATGAGAAGTCTTGATACCCAGCATGAAGGCCTATGCATGGACAAAGGACCAATCGTGGAAATGTCTGTGCCAATACCACCCATGCACTCACAGCCCATACTCACCCTCACACGTATTTTCTATCCAGATGTGCCTATGGACACACATAAGGGAAAGTGCCATGAAGCCTCCTCATGTGTACGTGCATGGGAATATGTGGAATACAGAGGCCCACCACAAGCCAGCCATGCTGGCAGATAAGACTAAAGAGAAGACTGCAACAAGAAAGCTGGAAATAATAACAAGCACTTTCATCAGTAAAACTGCAATTACCCAGCCAGCACACAGCCTTGCATCTCTGTGGAGCAAGCAAAACTACTTATTAGAGAGGTGCCTCTACTGTGATCTGACTTTCAGAGAAAGGAAAGGAGCTGCCCCGGCTTTCCCGTGGTTTTTTTCTCTTCTCATTCCCCATTATTGGAAGCACAGGCATCACCACACACATCACCATGGCTGCTGGGTCCACTGGAGCCAGCCATGGCTGGGAGGTTGAAGGCACAAACCTGCAAACAAGGAGCCTTCAAACGGCAGCTGCTTTTCTCCAGCATCATCCACACATTCAACACCATGGAGTTGGCTCTACTGATGCTTCATGGAAGAAAATTTTACTAGGGCACAGAAGAGAGACACTTTTCTATTTTAATTCACCTGGCCCTAAAAAAGAAAAATAAAGGGAAAAAAAAGAAAAAATACAGCCCCCCTCTTTCCCTTTTTACATAAATATTGGATCTGAGCACTTTATGCTCCTAAGAAGTTAAAAATAGAAAATAATATCAAGTCTGTGTGCTGCATCTTTTATCAAAGCCCTTTATAAACATCAAAACCAGCTCGTCTGCACCCTTTTATACTTTCCTGCTGTCACTCACAATTCATAAAAGGGGTCTACAGAGATACAAAGGGTAAGGCACTTTCCAGTACTGTCACAGAGAGTCTGGGACAAAAAACCAGCTTTTCCTCAAAACTCTGAAATCTCAGAGCAATTTTATGACATAATGTCACTTTTAGCACAAGAGATGAATAATAGATATTCAAAATATAATAGCACTTTCATAAGTAAACAATGCTTTGCAATGTCAAAGCTTTTCAGCAGCAGTGTCAAGCCTTTGCAGAAGGATCAACAGCACAACCACCGAGCACAGCCAGGAAGCAAACACTGCAAGAACACACACGTTTAACCAAAAGGCAGAGTCTCTCTGACCAAACTCCATCTCCCTTCTCTAGAGACACACATCCCAGTCCCCTCTATAAAAAAAAAAAGGGAGGTAAGGAGATTAATAAGATGACCCAGAAACCCCTTACACATGAACTCAACTTTGGCCCTGCCATCTCTGAGAGATGAGTGATAAATCCAAACCTCCTCCCCACCTGAAAGATGAGCAGGCTTACACTCACCTATATTTGAGATATGAGCATTAATTGAATCTAACATTAAAAAAAACACATTTGAAAGATGATAGCTCATAGAATATTTGTGACTCTTACTCAGCCTGTTTATATAACTGGATATGAAGCAAATCCTCCATGCAAACCATGGCAAACCTGACAGCATAATTTAGCTGTTCAGCATCCTTTCCACAGAAGGCAAATTCCATAACTTGTGGTCACCACTATTTTTTTTCCTGCCCTGCACATAAGAGTTAAGAATTCGTAGGGAGGAAGTGATAAACCCATGATAAAAAATTCCAGTGAACGGTCAGCATTATCCTAACCAAAAAAGTATTTCCTCCTTAGTCATCACAGGCAGGGTAAGCCAGCTCCCCCATGAACTACAGAAGAGCAGGGGGAAAGTGCTTATCTGGGAAATTACTTCTCTTCCTAGTACCTTGGTACTTAATTTTTAAACAGGGCAAAGGTCAAATGAAAACCACCTGATTGTGATGCAAATGGAGCCCTGGATAAAACTCCACAGGGGCCACTAGAAAGAGCTGCTCTTTGCACAAAGCTCAATGAAAGCCAAGAGATGGTACCAGTGGGGAGGATGGCGGCAATTCTGCGTTCACTTGCCACGAGGATGCTGCCAGTGGCAATAGAGAACATCCAAGCTGTGGAGGGGGCCACGCCAGGGCAGTGTGGGGCCTCCCGCATCACTCAGCACGCCAGGGAATGCCCCCAGCCAGGCAAACTGGGCTGCTGAGCGTGGGCTGAAGACACACTCCTCATCTGGATAGTGAGAGATCCACCTTCCAGAGGCACCAGGGCTGGAATGCAGCTGTGCCTCATCCCCTAGCTTGTCTACAATAATCGTTATAAAGATAGGTACTTTTTTGTTGCATGCACTCAGGTCCTGTTTTTGCTGTTGGAGCCTCAGGTCTCTAACCTGACCTCCTGGCTTTGACACTGCAAAGGTAAAGAGGAGGCAGCACAATGATGGTACCCTGCAAAAGCAAAGCCAGTAAAACCACAGGATACCCAAAACAGTGCCAGGGAAAAACTAGGAGGCCAGGTGAGAGGCTTCATTCTAGCTCAGGAAACACCCTGAGGATAAAATATTGCCCAAAATAGTATTTTGTCTTTCTGAACTGGGCTCCACACTGCAGGACAAGAAGATTAGGCAGATGCCCTCCTATGGTGGCAGACTGGCCCCATAGCAGCTGTTCCTGCTCAGCAGTTTTTGTCTGCTGCCCCGTGTAAGCAACCAAACCAGCTTGGAGATGATTAGAGCTTAATCAGAAACTCTTCAGATCACATCCCCGTTCACGGCTTTGGGACGCTGCAAATCCTGCCACCTTTACCAAGAGCCCCTCCAAGGGCCTCTCACAGCCCTGGGATGCCAGCCAGCTTTGGAGGCTTTACATTTTCGTGGCATGAGACAAATTTCACTAAGAGTTCCTCAGCGCTAATCCACATAACGCTGCTCAGCAGATGGGAGCACAAGCAAACAGCCTGCCGACACCTTCAGTTCTGCACAGAACCCCTCAAAGCAACACAAAGGATTCAGAAGCCGAGCAGATACCTCTTGCTTTCTTGCTGGCATTAACAGTATGTCTCATGATAGGTCACTGCTTCTCTGCAACCTGAAGAGCACAATAAGTTCAGTATTTACTGTGCATAGTAAGTCAGCACCTGCATATGCAGATGCTCGTGCAAAAGCAAAGATCACACATAAAGAAAGATTTTTATTCTGAAAGTAATGACTGAAATGCTTTGGTTAATACAAAATTCCAAGCAAGGTCTTAAAGCAATCAGTAGAGGATCATTCAAGACATACTAGAGGATTACTCCAGATATTTAAAAATACAAATATGTTTATTTACTTATATAAATAAACAGAAATATGGCCTAATGTATCCCCAATTACATGCCCTGCAGTAAGGGCACAAAGTTTGGGCACTCATGGCATTCATTAATAAGTGCCCCAAAGGAGGGACAGCCCTTAAGGAGATGAGATGCACACTGCAAAAGGGGTTGATGTTTTTAGCATAAACAAAGGACTGAGATCCACCATTAATTCGTTTTGCTGATGTTAGCTTTCACTGCTGCACGATGAGGAAAAGTCAGCTTGTGCAGGATGAGCACAGGTGGATCAACATCCTTCACCCTGGGCACTCTCTCCTCCAAACTCCCCATGCAGGGCAGGGGAAGAAAGATCAAAGCAAAATTTCAGCATCGCCAGCTTCAGCATTTTCCTCAAGCAAAGGAAGATGTGAATCCAAAGATCCAGCTGTAAATATTTTAAAAGTGGCAAATGGACTTTTGGCAGCCAAAATAAGAACCTTTAAAAGCACTAGCATTTGCTGTCTCCAACCCTTGCAAATCCAGCCTGCTGAAGTGGAGAGAGAGGTTGCCCACAAACTGAAAGCTGAAACTAGCTTCAGCCCCAATTCCAAAACACCTGGAAGCAATTTTAGAAGCAGGAAACCATCAAGTAAGAGACAGCACCTGTAGATTAAAACCTCTTCCTCTGTCAGGCTTCGACACATTTGACTCACAAAACCATAAAGAAAGTAAGACTCCCTTAAAAAAGCCTCATTGTCAAAAATTTTTATAGCTTTGAGGTTATATTTTATCCTTAAACCAATAAATACTTGCAATTTCTTAATCTGCTGCCAGCTGGGGAGAGATTTAAAAACTTCTGCAAACCTGCAATTTCAGTGCTGGTCTGTGCTGGGCACTGAAAAATTCCACTGGGGTGAGAGTGAGAGGGGTTAGTCATGACAAGAACATCCCTGCAATGTGCCAGGGCTGCTTTTCACTGTCATCCAACCATCCTTAACACCGACTTAGTCCATCAATGATTTTTATAATCAGTTATGTGCTTTTGAAGCACACGCCCACATACATAACCCCCCAGGCAGCCAAATAGAAGCTTTCTGTATTATTTTATTATTATTAATAACATTCATCTGTGTACAGACCAACCCTCTAAAGGAGGTTTGATCCAAGAATCTGCAACCTGACTGAAAGCAAACCTTTGCTACCTTACCAGCAAATGTACCAGCAAATGAACCTGGCAAACCCCCGTGCCCAGATGCTCACACTGACCAACAGGCAAGCCCTTAACCTAAAGCTGCCCCAAATCTGTGCAGGGTGAGACCTCCTCTGAAGAAAACCTGTGATGATTTTTCCTCCCTGTAAAGGACAGCTGTACATTTGCAACTGAAACATCATTCCCGGCCAAGCTCTAATTCTTGGGCCACCCCCAGGTACCCCAGGTGTGCCAGGTGCCTGCCAGACTCTCTGTGACTAGGGAGTAGTACTGCCAGGGGCAATGCAGAACGCAAAATTCAGGGTACATCTACCACAGCTTTTCTCCTGGCTCAGTGCAGGACCCTACAATGCAGAGGTCAAGCACGCTGGGGCTGCTCTGGGTTACCCAGGTCACAGGCAGGTTTTGTTCAGTCTCCAGAAGCACCAACGGGCCTGGCAGCGTTACAGCAGAGCAACTGACGCCCCATTTGCTCCTCATTACTTATAAAAGAGAAAGTTCATTCCACTGCAATGTGCTGCTGATAAAGGACCTTTTCACATCTTACAGCAACAAGTGGAGATACGGTTTGCAATGTCTTTATCAGTTGATCACAAAAATAAGAGGATTTTAAATATCAATAGTGTTTGCTTTAATTGCAGGTAAAAAGAACAACTGGAAATTATCAGTCTTTCTTAGGTGCTTTAGACATTGTTAGGAGCTAGTTAATAAAACACCAGGGATTTTGGTGATGGAAAAGCTGTTAATTCAGCTTAAGGAAGGAAAACTCCTATCTGCAAATGAAGAGCTGGTTCCAGGGGATGGCTGCAGCAGAGCACCAAGTCCACGCCAGCATGCAAAAGGCTCTGGCACTGGTGGGCTGAGCCTCCAGGCAGTGCCAGGAGAAGGCTCTGCCTTGGCACACGACCACACTGCACGGGGTTGGACCATGGAGCATCCCCACCAGCCCGGCAGGATGCTGCTGTCCACCTCCACGTCCAAATCCCCACTGTTAGCTCTGGCCTCTCTTAGAAGCACAGCAAGCACTTGACTTTGCTCATTGATAAAGCAAAGAACATCTTTATCCCCAATTTTTGTCTGCCATCTCCCTCTGGCCTACAAGTCACGGTCAAATTGAAGAGCGAGGCAACTGATTACGTTTCCCACTGAACATGGTCTATCTACCCTACCCCCCTCATTTCCTTCCTTTGATGCAAAATTGTGCTTACAAAGCAAGAAGATGAAACTTTGAATGCCTCACAAATGCTGAGGGGAATGCAGAATAAATGTACTGCAAAGCATTTTCAGCCCTTTTCCTTCAGCACCTCCTCTTTGTACAGTAAAAATAGAAGTTAGAGACAAAAAACTAATTTTTTGTTTACCCTGTAGAAGGAATGATCTGTACAGTACACCAGCACACCTGAGAATTTGACCAAACCAGCACAAGTACCAAAAAGAATGATTTTCACAGCAAATTGATACCCACAGACACCAAAACAATGAATCAGTTCTGTAGAAAGAACGTAAAAAAAACTTGTCACCTTCACAAAAACATCTAATCCACTGTAAATTACTCTAAAAATGCAAATTTGGTTGTTATCACTAGTGCTATTGAGTTATACAGAGCTACATGGAATAGGAATATTTTTAATTTTAGAACTAAGGGCATCTCCTTTTTTATGGGATAAGTCATCCTCAAAATTACATTCTTCAGCAGAAATTCTGTTAAACTAAGAAGAGAAAAAATGGATTTAACACTTGTGTCATCTTTTTTGAAATGAGATGATGAAGCCTGATAAGCTGATCCACACACAGCTGGTGGCTCTGGGTTACAAACACAGCTGCCCAAGAGTCCACAAGGATCCAGGTGGAGCAATAAAGCGCATCAGATCCATCCTTTTCCTCATGCATGAGGCTGTGGTTGGGTATCAAAACCTTCAGAAGCTGACACCACTGCTTCACGAGAACCTACATCTCAAACTGGGTCTCTCCCAACGAAGAAAAGCCACCTTCAGAGTATGGCACAAGGGACTTTGGAAGGCCTTAACTTTAGCAGAAGCTAGTAAGGAAAACAAAAAGTGATTGAACTGAAGATCAAGACACCAAACTGGGCAGTCACTGAGAAAACCATTTACTTACCTGCTGGACAGGAGTGCTGGTGCAGTGGAAAGCTCTGGGAGAAGAGAAGATATCTTCCAGCTGGGTGAAGCAATGGCTCCATTTCAAGAAGATGCATGGGGAGGTATTCCAGCAAGTGACTGTATGCTATAATCCTCAGGACAGGGCCACAAATGACTCAGGGTGACCCAGGAAAAAAACAGGGCAAAAAGATGGTAGAAACTTCCAGATGCTTTTATCCACAGCTGGCGTTCTCCAGAGGGTTTTGTGGGTCCGTATGTCCATGCATCCCATGATCCTAAAGATCCTCTGGAGCTACAAAAAGGACCAAACTGCCAGGCTCCTCCAAACATTATTCCAGACCAGTGGGACACATGGGGTTGGGACCTTCAGAGAGAAGAAAGGGACAGGCCATTACACAACAGCTCCTGGACAAGGTTTATTTCTGTGGAAAATCCTATCTTTTGATTTATTTTTGCACAGAAGGAGGTTTTAGGTTTTTTTTCTTTTCCTCTTTCTGTCTCTTTTTTTTTTTTTTAATTTGCATGATTTATTTAAATTAATGTAACAGCGAGCATAGGCACAACATGGAGCCACCACCTCCAGATGCCTCATAGGTGCTAGGTGATGTGAAAGGAAGAGAAGTCAGCTCTTGAGTACAACAACCCAATGTGACCTCTGACCAGGCACAGCCACACTTTCCACCTCTACCTTCAGAGAAAATAAACGCATCCCAGCAAAGTGACGCAAAATACCCAAGGAATTAGTCATAAAGATTCTAGCATTTGACGTATATAAACTCATCACAGTCTGGGGGTTTGGGTTGTTTGTTTCTTCAATTCTTTTAATCTGACCTTACTAATTGGCTGGGAATAGAGTTGCTGGGATTTTTGTTTGTTATTTTAAAATATGAAAGCTGTCGCATAAACACAGGCAAGTGCCAGGCCCGGATATAATGCCCAGCAAGTGCTGAAAGGAAACTCAAATAACTCTGCCCGTCATTGCTTTCTAGTTCATCTGTAAAAAGAAAACAGTAGAGAGCAGCTGAGAGCCAAAAGAGGTTTTTTCACTTTGTTTCAGCTGCGGCAGCACAGGAAGGTGATAACATTGTGTGTAATGTAACCAAGCAAAGGAGTAATGAAAGTGCAAGCAAATAGATCAAATAGGACAGGGTTAAGGAAAAGGTGTGATAATCATTTGCTTTGCTAATTTTGTCAATAAAGTCCTATCTACCCTCAAACAGCAGAAACGTCATCAGATATTTAAAAGGGAAAAATCAAGTGAATAATTAAATGTACAAAAACCTGACATTTTTTCCCCAGATGTTCTCTTTAAAGGGTTGATTAGGAGAATCACATGTTTATTTGAAATAAAATTCCACTGACTTTGATCATGTTTAAGTCACCTCACGTACAAAATCTACTTTGAACCAAAACTTATTCCCTTGGGAAAACAATCAAAATTGCCTTCTCTGCAGGAAAGATGCAGCATTACCACAACCCAGGCTCAGCTGGCTCGTGGGTACAACACTATAACCCACAAAAATCTGGTGTTTCTGAAAGGTGTTTTTGTTGTTACAAACCCAGCATGCAAATCAGTACAAGGCAACTGGAAGTCTGCAGACAGGCTCACAGATGAAGTTGCACTTGAAGTCTGCCAAGTCATAGAAAAAGACATCTGAATTGCCTTGTCCTTGCTTCTAGCGTTTTCCCAGTGATGGGGAGGATCAGGAAACAAAATATTCCCTAACTTCCCCCCAGTTAAATGAACTGAAGCTGACCCAAGTCCCTGGGCTGAAGAAAACATTTTGGAAAAGGATTTGAATCTCCCAAAATAACTGCCATCCTACTAACTACACAGCCAATCTCAGCCACTCTGATATATATATGACATTGAAAACACCTGTAAAACCTATTTCTCTACAGCAAGAACATCTGCCCAAAATCCTTGAGCTAATAGTTTCTCCATAAACCAATCACCTGTAAAACACAAGCATGCAAACAGAGATGAATCTCAGTCTCCAGAGAAATGAGGCTTTTCCCACCAACCCAGCCCTTCTCTGTGCTGTGCCCAATGCACCAGCAGGGCTTTTTCTCTGGGCTCCACCATGGATGTGTCAATATGTACTTTGCTCAGTTCTCCTGGGAGACGAGCCCAGCAGTCCTCACTGTCCAACAAGTGAAAACATAATTTTTTGTTTTCTATCTCTTATATCTCCCCCATCTTGCCTATACCACACCACTCACAGCAATCCCATCATCTGCCTTCAAGGCCAGCTGGATGGCAGCAGGATTCACGGGCTATGCAAGAGCTCAGTGACCAGCATCTTGCACAAGTTATGTTTTTACATAAACATATGGGCTTTTCTAGTCAGATTATAACAGATCAACCAACGGCAGATGATTAATGTTCATTTTAAGCATCTTCCTTGGCGGTATGGAGGAACCTCACTACCTTCCACACCTGAATGTAAGGAGAAGACACTGTCTCATTGCTACCCTGTTTGAGAGGCAGATGAAATTCAAACCCTTGTGCCTAGCATGTGCCTGAAAAGACAACTTTCCAATTCTCTGGACTCTACCCTTAAAATGAGCCAGATTTTTAAGACTCAGCACACTGCCTGCTGGGAAGAACATCACACCAGCTCACTCCACTGCTGCTTCCCACTCAGACTGGAAGGTCTTCTTTGCACACTGCCCATGAGTGTTGCCCAACACCAACAGTTTAGGTCTTGCCCTTAACAACTTACTGAAGGTCATGCAGGTTGGCAGTAAAGCCCTGAAGCACATCCAGATTTTTCAAGTCACGGGCCAGCATTTGAAAAACACATTCGTTTTCCCCATCCCTTGACAAGAACTAACTCCATTACTTGTACACAGCAAGGGTTGAATCACTCGCACACAGAAACACCACGGGCTGAGCACATGTCAGCTCTGAGCAAACAAGGCATCACCCTCAACACGAGAGCAGCACCCTGAGCCCACAGCTCCTCTCCAAGGGCAGCAAGAACCTGCCAACATGAGTTGTAGGAAACCAGCAATGAGCAAAGTGTGCCCTGCAACAGACAGACCCCAAATGATTAATAAACACACGAAAAGAGTTAAAAGACTTGATCCTCATTAGTTGAAAAATACATGAGGAAGAGAAAAATTTTGAATGTTAAATTTTGAATGTTAAGAAGTCCCAAGTGCAATGGCTCATTTTAAAAAACAAGGGATGTTTTCTGTTCCTGTGTTTTACTTTCAGGAAAAGGCTGGATTTTTTACACTCTAACATGTTCATTACAACCCAGCCGTGTGAATTAAATGCAGTAAGTTAAACCTCATGAACACTGCAGTAAGCTCCAGCAGTGACTTTATCATGGGCAAGAACACAATTGGGGCATCTACGTCTGCTGCTCCTGCCACCAGGCACCGTGAGCAGAGTGTTCAGTTTGCCAACACCAAAAACCCCTCCTAAACACAAGGTGACCATCGTTACATTCCCATGCAGAAGAACATCTCCAGATACAGAGACTTCTTATCAAGGTCAATGTTACCCAGCAGAGAATAAAAATGGAAAAAAAAAAGAAAACAATTCAATTTTTCTGGTTTTTAAAAAATTCTCCAGCAAGTGGTTGCAGGTGTGTTTGCTGAAAAGCAACAGTTTGCTGCCGTGGGTATCTCAGCTACCACGAGGGATTGCATTTCCCCTGATTTAGTGAGCCAAAGCAGGCTCAGCACCAGCCCTGGCAGAACCAAGAGGACAAGATCAAGCCCAGGCTGTCCCCTGCAATAACATCCAGCTGATGAATCAGCTCAAGCCACCTTCAGAACGTCTCCTTGGCTTCCTGTTCTTCGGCATGAAATTTTAGAAGAGCTATAGACTGAATGTGACATAGCAGTGAGGATGGCAAAATCAGGGAGTTCCGGGTAAACAGCACTTGTGTTTTGTGTCAGTGAGGAAACATGAACTTGTTTGCTTTATGGAATTATGGAAGGACACCAGTTACCAGTCTCTTATATCATGTGCCCATAATATTTACATCCTTATAAAAGATAAATAAACAAAACCAATTATTTCCCAAAGAAACACAAAGGAAAAAAAAATGTAAAGGCTGCTGCAGCTTCTTTTCCTCACTCAGCAACACCAAGTTTTTGTAGTAACCCGGCTGCCTTTGAGGGCTTCACAAGCTTGCCCAACATCCCAGACAGTCCCTAGAGCTGGGGCTTTTGCTCACAGATCAGAAAGAGCAGCTATGGCCAGGACATGATAAATGAGGGAAGGGCACTTTGCAGATGCTCCCCCAGTCTGTGACCAGGCAAAGACGCGTGCACAGCCAAAGCCTGATAACAAGATGGAGGCAAGAACCATTTATCTTGCCTCATCCTACCATTTCTCATCCTAAAAATCAATTTTCCAACAAAAAGGGAAGGGTTGAAAAAAGACAAGCACAGAAGGATTGCCTGGTAGATTGGGAATTCCAACCTACACTCCGCCCAAAGACGCACTGTTTGGTAAGGCATAAAGTGCAACATAAAAATGCTTCCTTGTAACTTTTGTAACAGTGTTACAATGAAACGTACATTTTAAAATGTAAGTCTAGCTATTCCATTGAAGGTATCATCACACTAATTTGTGTCCCTCGCATC
Source organism: Picathartes gymnocephalus (assembly GCA_013390045.1). Lineage (NCBI taxonomy): Eukaryota > Metazoa > Chordata > Aves > Passeriformes > Picathartidae > Picathartes > Picathartes gymnocephalus. Next base: position 22,797 of record WEKY01039000.1, read on the forward strand.
CATTCAGGACTCCTCACCCACACTTGGGACGGGTCTGCCCACCAGCCTGAACCAACACCCAAGTGACCAATAGACTGTATATTTACAGCTCGAGTTCTCACACAAAATGCAGGTCATGACTATGCTATTTTGACTTCACAAAATGACTCCGCATGAGGATCACAAGCTGGGATGCTACAATTTGAAGCACTGTTGAGACGCTTTACAATTAACGACCTTCTTGTAACTATTTTTGAAGACAAAAGCAAAATCTTAAGCAAATGTCACACCATCTGACATTTTAAACACCTAATGTCACCCTGGACCATTTTCAAAGCAAAATTTAATAACCTTATTCTCCATCTGCACCAACTGACACAGATACATTAAGAGAAAAAATCTTGAAAATGTTCCCTAAGGAGAAGTGGGGGGAGATACTCTCCAGATAAATGACAGACTGTTACATAAAAAGACCAAAGAAACAAACTGTAAGATAAATATTAACTTGCCTTTTTATAGTACTCAAGACATGAATGTTTCCCAACTTGGGTGATAGTACCAAAAAAAAAAAAAAAAAAAAAAAAAATTCTATTTCATGCTATCAAAATCACCTCTAATATGGAACACAGCATTCCACACATCCTCGTCTTGGAAAAATATGTTTTACAATGAAGTGAAGAGAGTGATTCTGAAGAGAAACTGGATTGCCTCACCTAGAAAAACTGAAAGGTCACAGAGAAACAAGTCCACAAAGAAGGACCATTTCAGCCTTGAGCCACTTGCAGCTCAGACAATGACCATGCATGCTCCTTCTAAGATGCAATCAGGCTCCTTGGCTAGGAGGAGCATCCACCTGGCCCACTCACTGATCCAAGAGTGTGGGATACTCCGTGATAGACTCATACTAAAAAAGACCAGTCTGATGTCAGTTGCCAAACACTGATGCCATGAGATGCACATGAGGGGAAAATCAGACCTGCAGATCCACTGAAGAGGACACAGTAATGCAAGGGACAGCACTTCAGGACAGCACTTCATGCCTTCTGCTCTCCCAGGAGACTGTGCATTCTGGTTTATAAGGTGTTTTTTAGAAATGCTAGTCCCAAGGCTAATCTTGCAGAGATACTTTGTAACCCTTCAATTGCACGAGGGAATGGATTTTTGCACTTTGTTTTCTTAAAATAGTCTCTCAATTATATCCACTATCTCTATTACCAACTTCAACTACCACAAGAAAGTCAAGATCTCTGCACCCAAACGGAAGTCAGGTTCCCACACCTGGATGAAGGAAGGGTCCTTCCATCCAACTGTTCACACCCTGGTGGGTACCATTACACCTCCTGTGCTGGCAGCAGGCTCAAGCAAGAGCCTCCTTCTTTTCCCCGGCCCCTGATGCAGGCAGACAGTAGCTCTGCCACCAATGGCTCTGCCACCATCCCATCTCCAGCACCAAGGACCTGCAGGTGCTCTCACAGGTATGACATGGAGCTGCTGCTCCATCTCCAGGGCTGCTTCACTGCATATCAACACAAAACCTGGTGCCAGGTTCCCTTGCTGGGCACTGCTGCAATTCACAGGAAACTGGGAAAATTCACTGCAAACTCATTTTGTGTTTTGGCCAAAATGACCCACAGCTCCCCACACCTGGCTTGGTCACCATGATCCATTCTGGCTTCCCAGAACAGGGCTCAGTCTCAAGCCTGCTTGAGACACTTTTTGCTACCTTTTGTATATGATTTTCAGTCTACGGCATTAGTTACTAGCTTACAATTAAAGGAAAGAAAAATCACTATGCCAGCTGCAAAAATAATCCTCCTGCTCATTACATTTTCAGTTCTTTATCTTAGACCTATTCTTTAAGTTTTTAGGATCTAGGCTGTCACCATGCAGGCTAACAACATGCTTTGTAGTCAAATAAACGCTGAAATTCTCACAAGACTACATCGATCCAGGAAGAAAGGCATTGTGCTAATATTATAAAAGTGGCTAACAGAGAGATTAATTGGATGCTATTAAAAAAAAAAAAAAAAAAAACCACAAAAAAACCCACAAACCACAGAACAGAAGACACCAGGCCCTTACTTTTCAAAGATAAAATCAACCAACTTCAGGCATCCTGGTCGCAGTTGACATTTGCTTTCATCAACCCCCCACCACTGCAGCCTCCTGAAATCCCTCTATTAAAATGGATTTGCAATTGTCCCCATTTATGCCATCATTGTCCTCATTTATGCCATCTATGCTGCCCCTGCTTCAGCTCCGAAAAGGCAGAATTGGGATGACGGGTTTGGTCCTCTGAAGGCACTAGTGGGACAAAAACTGAGCCAATGGCTCCAGTGCTGGTGCAGTTTGATTCCTGTGGCACTGGACCAATGCTGCACCAGCCCCACAAACATCATGATTTGCTGGCAAAAAGGGGACATTCCTGAGCTCCTCTCTGGGTCCCTCTGGACCTCAACTCCTCAACCCACAGGAAACCACACTCAGCACTTGCTGGGAGCATTTATCGTGGGTAAAGCAAATCAGCACAGAAGGCCAAGAAGGAAAAAGACATTTTTTAATGAGCGTAAGTCACCCCTTGCAGGACTGACGCATTTCCAGCTTAATATCTGGCTCCTTTAAAAGCTGAATCCTTGGTGTCTGCCTCCTCATGCAAGAGCAGGACAGAAGTCCAGTGGTAAATTACTTTCCCTATGCACTGTCACACTTGGCTTGAGGTCCAAGCATCCCCGTGGAGTCCAGGAGAAGCCCCATGTGTGCCGGGGCTGGCACAAGGCTCTGCAAAGGCAACTGAGGTGAAGATTTCAAAACAGCACTGAGAATACCAACACAGAAATATTTTGGCACATTAGGCTCTGTCTTCCTGTTACTTTTTTGGAATGCCCTTCTTATTAAGGGCACATGTTCAGTATTCAGTAAATAATAACAGAAAGTGTTTGCCATTAAACTAAAGCCTGTGGAATAACCTGGACTCATTCCAGCTGTCAGACCCAAATAAATGCCTGCCCTGGTGTTACAGGCAGCTTTAACATGCAGCTCAGTGATCGGGACCTTAATGAGGTGAAAAAAAATACTATTATTAGAAAAGATTTTGTAACCACGTAGGATTTGGCTTCATCTAAACATAGATGTTGCATTGGTTTAATTAAATCAGCATGGAAAGGTTCTATTTATTGCATCATACAGTTACACTATTAAGTTACAGGCCAGGACTCATTTTTCTGCTGGTATCCAAGAGTAAATCCTTTTTCTGCTGATGCAAGGATTCCTGTCAGGGACTGCACTCCAGCTCTACCTATCCCAACCCATGTGTTTGTGAACAGATGTTTTGCTCACTGTCTTGTACTCACAGAGCACTCCTGACCATGTACCAATTTAGTTTTAATTCTACTAAACAAAAACAATTCAGTCCTACCAAATCTCTGTTCCTACCACTCTGCTTTCACCTCCATCCTTGGTGATTATTACTGCAGCCACCTCAAGAGGAAAAAAATAGAAATACAAAAAACAAGACCTCTGAAAACATGTCTGATTCCTGGATAACCCTCTCCATGTTTGCAGAACAAGCACAGAGCCCAGCTGTGACAAGGAGCTGCAGGGAAGCAGCTGTTTGCTCCTCACCCCTGGAGCTGCCTCCCACCCACCCTGCACCTCGCACAAACAGGGCAGCAGCCAGGGTCCAGCTCAGCTGCATGGCTGGATAACCTCACCAGGATGGCATCCCCATTATTTTGATGCCTGAATGTGCTCACAAATTCAACTAACCTTCCTGTAACCCAGAGATTTCTAATTTTTTATTCCAAGACTGACAGCATATTGCACCTCTTCCCACTCATTTACTGCTAACAATATTTCTATTTTAATCATGTCTAGGCTCTTAAATACTTCATCACATGGGTTTTTGAAGAGCTTACATGCTGTGAGAAAAATAAGAAAGGATTGTTTTATCACTACATTAGTATCTAAAGGCATCAAAGGAATTCCTAGCCACATACCATTTGCTATACGGGAATGCAGTTAAACAGTGTATTTACATACAAAGCCTGTAAGACTCAGCGGAACTTACAGCCACAGAATTAGAGATTCACAGAATGGTTTGGGTTGAAAGGGACCTTTAAAGGTCATCCAGTGTAACCCCCCAAGGACCAGGGACACCTTCAACTCCATCAGGTTGCTCAGAGTCAAGTTCATCAATGTCTCCAATCCAAAAGGTCTCTTCTCTTTTGCAGGGATGATGCTGCCCTGGAGGGTGCAGGGTTCTCCGTTCACACACCCCACAGTTTGGCCCTTCTGTCCTCTCTACTCTTTGCCACAGCCCCACTGATGCAAGCACTGCCACTCCTCCAAATGCAGCAATGCAGGTAAGTGCTCTTTGACTTGCTCCAGAAAAAATAAAAAAATTAAAAAAAAAAAAAAGCTAGGGTCAGATGAAGCTGTTTAAACATCAACTTGAGCTCACTGGATAGGGAGGGAAAACCTGGAGCCTGTACAACTGGTCCTGCAGCAGTGACTGTACACCAATTCCACGGCTCCACTGCCAAGACTCAGCCAAAGCCTCCACACAGCCTCCCTGCAGAAGGAAGGCCCACCAAAAAGTCTACCAAACCCAGAGGTGAAGTCAGGGATGTCTCTTCCCTGCTGTGCAAATCCTCAACACCAACAGCAGATCCACCTGTCACCGCACCCAATTGTGAAGCTGCTACGTGAGCTTATGTCCCTCCTCCCCAAGAGCTGCTGGAGGAGAAGACCAGCCTTCCTTCAGTATCTGACTTACCCTTGCCAGGAGCGAACAGGTCCACTTCTGCCTCTCCCTTAACTACAACAGAGTCAGGATTTCCCTCTCATGGTCATAATCTGCTCCAGGGACAGAAGATCTGTTTTCATGCAGATGCCCATCTTTTATCACAACGAATGGAGAGAGATCATTGAGGGTGACACTATCTTTCCATAAATGAAGAGAAGACACTGTTAGCCCCAATCTGTAAGTCCTCAGAGCTATTTGGCTGAAATACCTGAAATAACTTCTTTCTGATGACTGGTCATCAAGACACCCTTTTTGCCAGTCTCCTTCTTCGGCTGAATTCAATTCTCCTGGGGACAATGCTGCAGAAGAAATCAGTGCCCTTTCCAGACTCCTCTCCCCATTTACTTAAGATGGCAAGTGCAGAGCTGGTACACACAGCAGATAACCAGAATGCAGGACAGAGCTGGTAAAGAAGCTCCAAGGTTAAAAAAAAGGAGGAAGGAGAGGACACTGAAACACATCGGAAGTATCATAGGAAACATACAAAGAATATAACAGGAAGTGGCATACTGACAAATAAACTTCATTATTCAGGGCTAAAAAACAGCAACAATAATTAAAATGTTATAGGAGATTAAACTTAATCTTTTTTTTTTCCTCAAAAAGATGACACCTCCTGCCCTCCTGTGACCCAATGCTGGTAATTTGGGAGTCAGGCTATCAGGTCAGACACGTTTGTGGCTGATGCAACCCTGCTGTAACACCATGGTGTCCAGCGCTGCTCCGGCAGCTGACACAGTGCTTACCCCTGCCCGGTGATCGCAGCACGGGGAGGAGGGTGGCAGCTGCGGCGTGATGCAGCAAGGATATAAAAAGATGAGGACTCAGCCTGGAGACCGGCAGTCAACCTGCACCAGCAGCGTGCTGGCATCACCTTTCACCTACATCTGCCGAGCCGCCTTCCCGATAAGAGATTATCTTGGGAAAACAAGCGCTGTCCTGGCTGCTCGCTCCAGCTGGTCCCGGGAACAGAGTCATGTCCTTCTAGGACAGTAAGCTAAGGGCAGGAGAGGGGGACCCCATGCCCAAAGCCATTCCCAGTGATAGGGGGATTAGAACAGGTTCTCCTAGGAAAAGAGAATCTCTTCCCATCCTCGGTGGTTCCTGAAGTGCCCAGCCCCATCCACCTCTCCAGAGGCTGGCTCCATGCTGGGCAAGCAAAAGCCCAGCTGTCTCAGGCAGGGGACTGATGCTCCCTTCCCAAAAAGGGGCACCAGGGAACAGCGCCAGCATGTCAAAAAGCTCCAATGGTTTTTTCAGCTCCTGTTCCCTGGCTCTCCAACCTGGGACCAAAGCGTGACAGATTCGCGACCTGAGAGCCAGCAACAAAAATCTGGGAAATTCAGAGAGGAAACATCAGAAATCATCAGCCCCAGAGGCAGGCACCAGAAGCCACCATCAAGAGAATGTTTAGAACCAAATCTGATCTTGGTTCCATCAAAAGGCTCTCACTGCCTCCTGCGCTTGAGCAGGCTGTGCATGCCTGGTCATAACCGGGTTTTGGTCCCTTCCATATCCTCCTCAAGGCCCAGCTGGCTCCGGCTGATGCGCTCACTGCAGCTCTGCCATCCAGCAGGGTGGGATTCCAAGCTAACAGAAGTGCTGGAACTAAGCATTGAGATATCAGAAAACCCAAGAAGAAACTTCCAGCTGTTTATTTGCTACCTTTTCAGTCTTTCTATCTGGGTTCACATTAACAGCAATTTTTAATTTATTGATTGATTTTGCTATCTTTTTAGAGTCCTTCTACAACCCTTTAAAGTCATCCACATACTGTCATTATATGTATGTCACCACACCAAAACAATGTCACAAGACTCTTGATTATACAAAAAGCACCAAAAACTAGATTTTTCCCAATGGATAAACTGGTATATCAAAGCAGACTGGTGTATCTGGCAGAAAAGTCAGAACGCCTTAGGAACGTGTTTTCTGGAAGAAAGTGGCAAGATCCTTGTAGATATTACCATTTTTTCCTACCTCATAAGCAGCATGGATTAACAAAGCCAATAAAAACGACTTGGAAACCTAAAATGAAGTGCCTTGGCCTTGATTTTGATCTTGAAACAACCTGGCCCAAGCTCAAGAATAATTCTTAGTATTTATTTTTAGAACACATTACCTTCAAACTTCCAGACCTGTGTTAGATATCTTTTTTATTTTTTCCATGAGTCTGAAAACACGATCTCTGAAGTCACATTTATCATGAGAGACTTGTCCATCATCGCTATCTCAGTAAATACTTTTCCAAGGAAAGAGTGTTCTTTTCACAGCAGACGTGGGGTTTCCCACCACCTACCACCAGGAAATGCATCATGTTGATATCCAAACATGCCAAAGCCAGACTGGTCTTTCCAGAGCGACACCAAAGCTCTGGCCTTGAGTTGACAAAGCCCATTTAACTGGTAACTGTTATTCTCACTGACACAGGGCAAACCTGTGGGTTGAAAAGTGATATTTTTTTTCCCCTGCAAGGAACTTAACAGCTTCCTTCAGGTATGAGAGAACCAATTCGCTGGCTAGTCCTAAGATGGACACTCTATTTAGCCACTTAAGAAGCTGAGTACGCCTCTCTGATTCACATTTAAGAAAGGAGAAGCCCGGGAATCGCCCTCTTGCTTCTGGCTTCTGAACAGGTAACAGGGGGCCCGTGGGGCCGGCCTGGGCCAGGCCCGCTCGGTCAGGCCCTGCCGGTTCCGTTGGGCTGGGCCGGGCTGGGCCCACTCAGCCGGGCCGGGCCTGGCTCAGATCCTGCCACAGCTGAATCCTGGCCTGGCTGCTGAGATCCTGCAGCCCCTGCCTCTCTGGGAAAAGCCTGCAGCAACTTCGGCTGCGGCCTGGCAGAGATCATGTGACCAACAGCAGGGCAGGGGAGAGATGCTAATTCTCTCAGTACACAGATGAAATTTACAGACATCAAACCTCTCTTGAATAAGAGGAAAAGAAAAGAGTGAAGACACGTAAAGAAACCAACATGGCAACCCCAAGGTCAGTGAAGAAGGAGCCAAAGACCAGAGGGAGGAGAAAGAGAAGATGCTTTAAGCTGAAATTCTTTTATAAAGCCGTGGTGATGGATTATAATACATTAGACTACTCCTTGTAACTCATAAATGCAGTTGGGGTGGATGCAGGATTCTAACTGCAGCCTAAGCAAAAGTACCCATGCTGAAGCAAGCAAATATTAAAGTAGCTGTGATCTGTGAGAAACTTGAACAGAAAGAGATGGTGAACCTTGCCACAGAGATAGGAGAGATGAGAACCCTTCCCCCAGGGACAGACAGAAGAAAATTTTTGCTCCCAAAGATAGGAGAAGAGAACCCTTGCTCCAGGAACAGGAAAAACCTTGCTTAGAGAGAGAGAAGACCCTTTGCTTTCTACCAGAAGAGCTCATCCTTAAAATGGTACCCCATTAGGCAGAGATGAGCCCTCGAAAGCCGTTGCAGGAAGAACTGTGTGTCAAGGGAAGGGACTTTCACATTGCGAACAGCTTTCCTTTCCGGGTGGCTGATTCGCTGTGATACTGAAACCACGAGAAAACTGTGTTCTTGTGGAAAAGTGTCCATGGCATGGCAGGAGAAACTCCTCTCCCTAAGTGAACTGAAAAAAGACTATTTTAGAGGTGGCAAACTAACTGAAAGTCCCAAGTTTTGTCTCTTTAGGTTGTTAGTGAGAAAGAAAAACTGAAGTGGGGGGAGTCTGAAGGTGTGAAGATCTAAAGGTTTATTCTAGTTCTTATTATTGTTCTGTTAATAAAACTGTCTTTATACCCTATAATGTTTTGAACCTGCTTTGCATTTCTCCTAATCCTTATCTCACAGCAAAACATGAGTAAATAAATTTAGTGGCTACATTAATGTTCGACCAAAGTACTCAACCCGCTACATTAAATTGGCACCCCATGTGAAAATGGTGAACTAAAAGCACTACAATGTGTAAGAACTCACCCCCTCAAGGCTACATTTCCTCACAGATGTCAACCTCAGTCCACCTGGCTACTCAAGTTGGATGCAAACAGCTTATTGCAAGCAAAAGCTAAGTATCTGCATCAACTCAACCACTTTAACATTATTTGAGAAGATCTAACTACTCTCAGGCACATTTGGAAACCTCCACAGCCATCACATGCTGCCCCATGCAGTTCATGTACCAGAAACACCAGTAGTAAGGACCTGAAACCAAGGGATATTGCTGATTTTCCTTGAACTGGAGCAGTTCCATTGGTAGAGACGTACATCAATACACCCAAGCTGATATGAAGGCATCCAATCTCCCTGTCCTCTTATGAACACTCACAACACTGTAAAATCATTGAAGACCACACAGGGGATTGGGAAGGATGAACGGAGTCTGTTCTCTCCTGACCCTAACACAGCGTAATGAAGGGCTACAAACAGCCCCATTTGTGGGATACTGGGGGATGAGAGAATTTGTGATCCTCAACTGCCTTAATGTTACCATTTCCTGCCACTCTCCTTCTCCACATGCCCTAAGAAAGGCACCTCTGTGAAATTGCCTTCTAAATCCAAGCCCTCAAGCGCATAGCCCAGAAGCCTATGATAGTTTATTGTATACTATTTTAAGTGGTTCCTTTGCACTAATGTAGTCCTTTTCATTAGGATAGCCTGAGGCACATCAGGCACAATACCTAAAGATCACAGCTCTGTGTATCTAAAGGCACCAGAAATAACTCTGAAGAATGTGAACCCTCCAAAGACCATGTGATGAGCCTCCCAGTGAAAGGGATGTTTTTTTAAACATGATGACACAAAAATCACCAGAGGGGATCGTACCCAACCACCACTCTTAGTCAGCATCCGGTTCTCAGATGTTCTGGAGAGCAGACCTGTGCAGCTGGCAGGAGTGAGAGGACACTCCTGCTGGCACCCTTTACTGGCATGCACAAACTATTTGCTGTGTTCTCCAGCTTAATTAAATCAACAGTTTAAATTAATTCATCAGTTTTGACTGGTAGCAGCTGAGAAGCTGACAGGGCTCCCCTTCTGCCACCCATGGCAAGCACAGCAGCCTCCAGGTTGCAAGGCAAGGAGCTGACAGAGATGACAGCATCTACCATGGGGCTTGCATCACTGGGAGATCACATGCTGCAACCTCCAGAGGTCCCCTGTACCACAAGGTCACTGCTTAAATCAACCACTTACTTCCAGATATATAGATATATTTTTTTATCTCAGATATCTATATTCTTGTGGTTTTGCCCCACCACTCTAGCTAATGGTGGGATGGGATGTCAGGATTCAGGGCAAGGCACCAGGTCTTGAGAATGGACCCTCCCACCTTCAAGACTGAAAAACGTGGATGAGGAAATGAGGGGGAAAATGAAACACCCACAACATCACATCATGGTTCATTCATTGTTTCAAACAGCTGCAGCAGAAATTCTGCTTCTGTTTTTGCTGGCTTTTCCCTTTTTTTTCCCCTTTCCTTCCACAGAGATGAAACGAAGCATGGAAAGCAAGGGCCCCGGTCGGCATCTGCTCTGCACTGACAGTTCAATCCTAAGGGCCAGCCAGTGCGATGGGCCTCAAACTACAGTCACCACAAGTACAACTGGACAGATAAACCCCTTATCTATGGCAGAGTAATGCCTACTGCAAACTGCACCACTGCAGAAAACTTCTCTGACTCTCCACAGCAGGGTCTTGTCCTGACTTGAGTGCACAGAGCTGCAATAAACCCACAGTGCCGAGGAGCACCCTGGAAAGCCAAGTGAACCGTGACATTGCCTAAAAGCTTGGTGTTTCACTCCAGCCCCTGTGACCCCCACTTCAGAAGACACAAATAGTTTAAACAAAAAACTGAAGCACTCAAAATCTGCAGAAAATTGAAGCAGAAATTTCAGCTTAGGAGCAGAAAGTCTATTATGAACAAAATCATCACAGAATTACAACTGTGTCTTCTTAGTCATCACTGAGAAGATTATAGCCAAAAATAAATAAGCTATTATATTACAAGTACTTTTTATAACATGTATTAGGTTTTTATACCCCATATGATTCCTTTTGGAACCTTTTTGCAGGGCATGTAGTGATAGGACAAAGGGCAATGGTTTTAACCTGAAAGGGTTGATATAGGTTATAAAGGAAGAAGTTTTTTTGAATGAAGGCTTAACACTGGAACAGGTTCCCCAGAAAGTGCTGAAGCACCAGGAAAGGTTGTCCAGAGAAACTGTGGATAGCCCATCCCTGGAAACATTCAAGGCCAGGCTGGATGGGGCTTTCAGCAATTTGATCAAGTTGAAGACGTCCCTGCTCACAGCAAGAGGGATGGACTAGATGACATTTACAGGTCACTTCAAACCCAAACCATTCTAAGATTCTATGACATTGCCAATTAATCCTGTTAAAGAAGACACAATCATGAAAAACAGTTTCAGTGATGGTCCTTTTTAGTACTTCCCTTCCCACAGTCACCAAACCTGGGGCTTAGTACCAGATCAGGGTGAAGGTTGGTTTTAGCTAAGGCTCATCTCACTAGAAATTTCACTTCTCTCTGCAGGGGAGTGCGCGTGAACTGGGGACATCAGCTCAGCAGGGTTTCAAGGGCAGTGAGGCTCTGCTGGCAGCTGGAGGACAAAGTATTTCTGGGAGACCTAAAGATGTCAGGCTGCATCAGCTGTAGCAGGAGACCTTGGCTCCGAGGTGCTACGTCCCAGCTGGGAGCTCATGGCCAAGAAGGACGTGTTTGAACAGAGCCTGGCAGAGGATCCAGCTGTCACAAGCAGGAGGGGAATGACAAAACCTTCTTAGATGAGAGGACGGAGTGAGCTGCCTGTGTCAGACCTGCACAGCTCAGTATGAGGTATGCAGTCTGCATCATGGAAATAGGGATTTAAGCTACAGGACAACACTGACACAAGAACAAATGAGCATCAGCTGGCTCTGAATGACTTCAGCCTGCAGCACGAAGGTTCCTGGCCATGCCAAGCTCTAGACGCCTTTCAGCAGTTGCAGGGCAGACAGCCCAATCAGTCTTAAGATGCAGCTTGATAAATTTGTTAATGAGATTATACTCCTTGGCTGCTCATGAAGAGACCTTCATGATTTATGCAGCATTACAACCCCACTCCTCCAAGGACAAGAAGTCCCAGAGCTTTCCACTGATTTTTGTTATTTTGGTCAGCACAAGCAAGGCTCCATCACCCTTGTCTAGTCCTGAAAGCCCTTCAGATGCATGCTGCAATAAACTCGGTATCTCCTGAATGTATAGAGATGTTGTCCCTACCACCTCCCAGTGCATCTCCATCCATCTGCCCCAAAATCCCTCTGCTACATCAGACACTCTAGTTTCTTATTCCCTAAATACTTCCAGCATTTGTTTGGGCTGTCTTTGGAGATTACTGCTCAGTGTTCTTCTAAGCCATTTGTTTTCAAAGGTACTCAGATATTTTGCCTGTATCTTTGATAGGTTTCCAGCTTTCAGATCCCTGTGTTTAGATAAAAATTACTTTCAAGTCCAAGATTCATAGTTCAGCCTTTCAGCTGCAGATTTTCAATGACCAGATCTCAGCTAAGCCAGTAAATGCAGCCGCTGCCTTGCCAACATGTGACACCATTTCCTCCTGGACATCCCCAGTGGCTCTAATACAGCTACCAGGATACACAGATGGATTCATTTCTTGTATTCCACTGCCTTCTAATGTAAGGCTTGACTCAGGAGCTGCAAGGGTGTTTGTGAGACCAGTGGGTTTGTATCAGCCAGGGCACCCTCAGCTCCCTGCAAGGCAGGGAGGTCTCTCCATGCACATCTGCTGAGGGGTCCCACAGGCTCCACAGAAAATCTGGGACCCCAGTTTTGCTTTCATACTCTCAGCCAAGGGAATGGGAAAGCCTGTCTGTACACAGGCAGGCTGCAGCACTGCCTCTGCCTGAGCTGCAATATGTCTCACTGGCACTGAGGATATAAGGGAAAACCTCAGCACAAGTGCTCCAGCCTGCAGGAAGCTCAGGGGCAACCGGCTGGAGACAAACCTCAAGCCACCCCAGCATAACAAACCACAGGACATATCCACTAAAATGCTCCAGCTGCAGCTGGTCAGGAATAATTGCTGCTTTTAATCCAGATTCAGGTAGCACCCAAATTTACTCTGGAATAGAATGAGTCTGAGTTTAGACAGGTCTTGCTGTGCATGGCTGGGCTGTCCCAGGTAGAGGTGGTCCAATCTCTTGGAGCAGCTCCACCTTCAACAAAACCTCATCTAGCACGAAGGCCTCCCACCCTTCAAGACAAGAAACTATTGCCAATGACAGTTCTGAAGTGCTGAGGATTATTTAGTGTCTGGGTAACCACTTACAAGCGAGGAGCCCTGTGAAAGCACAGGGAAATATGCAAATGTAAGGCAAAGCAGAAATATCAGCATCTTAGAGAGGTTTGCCCTCATTCTATCAAAGCCTAGAGCAGTGATATGTCCCCCGATCCAGTAAAGCTGCTGGGATTGTGTCACCAGCTTTAACACACTCATCTTTGGCCTTCTACATGCCAGGAGTGCGTGAATTTAATTAGTATACCCATTTCATTTAGATTTTGTATAAAGGATGGGGATGTTTGCAAAAGGAATCCACTTCTCATTTCAGACCTCTGACCAGGCTCAGCTGGATGGATATTTATTTAAAACATTATCACCCTCCCTGCCTGCTCATAAGGCAGGGGTTCCTACCATCACAGCATCATAGGTCACAGCAGGCAAGGCTGGCTGAGGCTGCAACCCAAGGCAGCAACCAGGCAGGCTGGGGGTGTGATCCTGTGTTAAAGTGCTGGATTTGATTTGGAAAATATCTGTCTATATTCCAGGTCAGCACAGCAGTGTAAGAGCACTTACTCCAACATCTGCATTGCTACAGGTAATGTGGCTAAAAAAGATAAAGAATTAAATACCAAGTCAGTGAAGACTTTGCAGATACAGAAATGCTGTAATATTTAGAAAAATAAAAATTTCATTTTAATATACAAAGACTTTATTTCCCCCTTAAATCTCGTAAGCACAACAGAAGAAGAAAAGATCTGTATCTGCAGAGACTTGCAAATTCCCTATCCTCACAACCAGAGGCATACCAGCTCCTTTCTACAGACAAGCAACCAAGGCATCTCACATTTGCCTTGGCTTGATCCATACTTAGGATGTGCCAGGAGCCTGTGAAATGATGAAAAATAAGTTAAAATAAAGTTCAGAATACACCCACAGCTACAACCTCTGTAGTTCTGCCGAGGAAATGCAATCGACTTGGAAAGAGTAGTAAGGAGGCAGTGGGGAAGAAAAAACAGAAAAAAGCTTTTTTTTCTACTGAAGCATTTTTTTCCCCCTGCTTTGGGCTGCACAACAGAAGGCCTGTACTCAGCAACAGGGGAGTGGATAATATAACCTCCCATAAGTGATACCTGCATCACCCTATCGTGCACTGCCCTCCAAAATGCTGCCTCCTCTTTTCCTGCGGAGAGGCTGCAAATACTATCAGGGAAGCAAAAAATAACCTTACAGAGGAGGAATAAAACCCAAACAAAACAATGTAGGAACTTCACAGTGCAGACTGTCGCTCCATCTGAGCAGTTTAAGGTGTACAAAACCCAAGGGAAGTGGAATTCAGATCCAGCACTAGGAACTCTGCGTTGACACTCCTGGATGAGGATGCTACCAGCTCTTTTCTGGGGAGGAGCATCTACCCTATTACCAATACCTGTGATAATGAAAAATTAATTAAGGACCTTGTAAGGAGAAAGAACAGCCTCATATTCCAACAGACAACTTTGCTCACTTGAAATTACAATCTCTCACCACTTTTCTGTGTGCAAGCAGTGTGCATTCAGTTTTCAATTCTACACTCTTTAAGCAAAGAAAATACAAAAAAATATTTTTAAAATCATACAGAGTCTAAACTAGAAGTTCATATTGGTAATATAACACAAAAAATGTCAATCAGTTACCACATGCAGGAAATTAACCTAATCAGTTAGAATAACAAGACAGCCAAAACTTGGCTCCCAAGGAGGGAGCTGCCCTTTCTGGGGGGACCTACTCTGTCACTCACAACCTAATCCCCTGCAGCCTCCCAACCACATTTTTGGGGATATCTGATGCCTCTTAATGCTGCCACTGCTGGTAAGACCAGTCCCAGGGACTCAGTTTAATACTCTATCCCTGGCCCCAATATAGTACAAGAAAAGGTCTAGGGGCAGGTATATTTTATTAAATGAGTATTGATTTTATACATGTCTTTTGGGGAGATATAATCAAAATTAATTTAAGATACCAGGAATCATGGTGCCATCTGAATCTAAAAGTACAATGAGAGCTGGTTGACAGAAAAAAATGGCAAAATTGACATGTCCTCTAAAAATACATAGATTTCAAATTTCTTGGGGTCTTAGGCTCAGGTAGGCTGTAGGAATATCTCCAGGGAGAGGGCAGCTAGTTCACTTCAGTGTATTTTTATCACTGCGCTGTAGGTCCTGGGTGGCTGCCACCATGCTGAACCCCCTTCAAAGAGCAGGTGCCCATTGCAAGGTGTGGCATTTCACGGTTGTCTGCTTGCTGCCAGTGGTGGCAGAGCTGCAGGGGCACAAACAGCTGCTGGCACATGATCCTGCCCTGGCATGTACCCTCAGCTGGCAAAGTACCAGAGCCCATCCTGCTGCCACTGGAATTTGGGGCATTTTTAGGAGGGTGAGTGGTGCTCTGGCTTGGGTGAGCCATGGAGGCGAGGAGGGGGACACGGGCCTGCATTCATCATGGGTGAAAAATCAGAGAAAGGGCTGTCACTGTTCCTCTACATTAGTCAGCACATAGGAACACAAAAACACCCGCGAGCAAATCTGCTCTGTAGTATTAGGGATTATGACTCAGAGATTTTTTATTCCTCTCCCCGTGACTCATCCGGTGCAGCCTCATGGCCCAGATTCAGAACAGCCTAACCTTTTTGGGCTCCCTCTGCCCAAAATCCCATTAAATAATTGCCCTTTGCAGTCAGCAGTGAAGAATTCAGGGGATTTTTCCCTTCCCTCCCCACCAAAGCAGGGCCCGTGGGGAGCGAGAGCTGCACCCCGGGACCACGTGCCTGTGACAGAGCTCAGCACTGGCAAAGCCAGCACAGCCCCGTGACCTGCTGTGAGCACAGGCACAGCCCAGAAGGGGATAAATGTGATCTTATCCATGGCACAGGGGACAGCTGGCTGTCAAGTGCTTCCCAGGAGGTGCAGGGCTGCAACTTTAGAGAGGTGGCAGTCATTTGCCACTCACAAAAAGGTAACAAGATTACAAGAAGCATCTGGAAAGGGCCCAGTTGAGCTCCTGGGATGGGTTAAAGTTTGCTGGGGAGGAATCCAGAATCAAGACAGTGGGGCTACATGTGAGGTTTCTAGCTAGGAAAACTACCCTATGTCTCCTCTGCACTTTCTGCATCACTGGTTATGAAAGATTCCTCAGGGAATGAGGCCCCCAAAAGTATCCTGTGCACCCTCACACCCTACTCACAATTTTTAGAGGAAAAGGACCTGTAGCTGCAGAATAAGGGAAAAAAAACATTATTTTTCAGAGGATGTAGCCAGGGCAGCCCCATCCCACAGCCAAGATCCCCAGCTCAAAGTGATCCAGGCTACCAAAAGAGCTTGTGGCCCCTTTGTGTTGGGATAATAATAGCAGCAGATGAATTCCACATTTCAAACAAGGGTAAGATATTAAACAGAACCTCTGTACAGAGATTAGGTGGAATAAGAAAAACAATAAATCCTTATGTTCTTAGACTTGAACGGATTGGCAGGGAAAACCAGGGAGTGGGGCCTCCTTTCCCCCAGCACCACCACAGTGCCCTGCACAACCAAGTGCTTTGGGGTTCAGCAGCCTCTCCAAAGGATGAGGACTACAAAACAGAGTAAAGAAAAAGCTGAGAGACCTTCATCCAGGTCCACTCCAAAATCACTACATTCCTAGGCTGCCACACACCTGTGAGGTCCCTGATTGTGCTACCCCCCACTCACACCAGAAAGACACTGTAAGGGCACTCAAGCTTGTGATATCAGGTGAGAAGCATCTCTTACCTCCTCTCGCCTCTCACATGAATGAAACACGGTGAAAGAGTAGCAAAGAAATTGTTTTCCCTTATAGAGCTGCATGGGGAGAAGTTACATATGCATGAACCCTTTTCCAGGCTCCTGCAGAAATTATTTTAAGTCTGAAAATCAGAAATAAAGATTAGTAAAGGAAGGAAGAAACATGAAGAGGTGGAACCTCCTACCTACATTTTGTTTGGTTGGTTTTTTTTGCTTAAGGCTATTTCTGTTCTGCTTGCTCTAGAGGAAGGCACTAACTCCTAGTGTAGTTTTCAACCTTTCCACAAACCCCTTGGAAGCTGAGCTTCTCATCTCCCAACCTAGCCTGGAGGCACCTTACATTCCTCCTGTCCACCTCACCTCTCAGGACCACTCTGCATGAGGCAGACATACAGTTTCATCCAAAGACTGAGTATCAGCAATTGATATTCCACCCAAGTATCCTCTTCCTCATAAAATAGCTTTTAGATTAATAACTGAAGACAACTACCTCTGAAGACTGAATTTACTAAATGGAGGTCAACCCAAACTTCACTGATGTATACTGATGTCCTGTGGAACAGCAAGGAAGCTAAAAACTACACTTTCATGTTTAAAATCACTGTAAACAGTATTTCTGCTGTGTGCAAAGGATCTAGTAAAGCTAATAGGTGCAAAGGGACTCTCATATTGTGCAGAAGGAAAACTACCCTGACACAGCCACATTATCTGTTAACAACGCTTCATTTTGCAATAAACCCCAGCTATAATACTGCATCATATCGTGGGGAGATAAGCATAACTAATGCCAGGGTTGTTCATGCTTCCAGTTATCCTTGACAGTAATATAAAGAACACAGCTATGAATAACATTTGCTAGAAAGAGCTCTTAAATGTACTTAAGAGTTTCTACACCTTATTTCCTTATCCAGATCATTACATCCCTTATATAAGTGCTGGTGACACTGAAAGTTAAGTCACCTGTCTAGAATAAAAGTCACCTCACCCTTATGCAACCACTAGTCACCTTCATCAAGGGGGAAGGCAGCAGGAGGTACTGACAGAAGGACAAACACTGACTCCAAAATGACAAACAAGACGTGGGAGAAGACAGGCAGCAAGTGACAAAAGGAGGAGAGAAGGTCTTTACAGCTGTGAATCACGCATTTCCCCAGACATCTTTCCATTAATGATGAATATCATAATTTCCCTAAATAATGCAAGGAAAATTAGTTTAATCATTTAAAGGCATCATCAATAATAAATGCGTCTGCTCCAGATGCTAACCTCCCCATTCCTCCATCCTCAGGGACTGTTTTAGGGAAAAGCGTAAGACTGCTGTCACTTTTTAATTTTGGAAAGATGTTTCAGTATCAGGGTCAGGACAATGAAGGAAGTACCCGGGACCGAGGACTGGCAATCTGAGCCCCTGCTCACTGTAAAAGCTCTTTGCACTTCATCTGCCGTTCCTGTGTGATAAAGCAGCAATTCAAGTGCTGTTCTTATTTGCTCAGGTGAAGTGCTCACAGTAGAGGTATGCACCCAGATAGCTGGGGGCAGATAAGAGGAGAGCCCTTCCCACCTGCCAGGGGAAGGTCCCACCAAGGACCTGCAAGGATAAAGAAGAAGCTGCTCTGGAGGCAGCACATCCATCACCTGCAGCACTGCAGGTGCAAGGGTGATGCCACATCTGAGTGTACCCCGCTGCTACATCAGCACAAGCATCAGCATCTGCATGAGAAGGGGAAGCAGAAAATGATGCATGGCCACCTTTCAGTACCAGACAGCTCAGGAACGAAGAGCAAAAGAAGATTTAAGAGCTTTGAGCTCCATCACTGCAATACCTGCTGGAAAAACCCACCATGCACCCAGGAGCATCCTCTACAGCACAGGAAAATCGGGAGAGATTTCCCAGCTCACCTTGACCTGGGTACTGTCTCCTCTGAGCCATCTGTCACCTCATCAACACGCAAGTCACACCTTCCCTGAGGTGCGGACTCTGTTGCTCTGCCATGACAAAATCATTATCCCAAGGGCTGCTGCTGCCACGGCAACCCCAGCTACTTAAAACAAAGGTAATGAATAAGTTATGCAGGACTGGTGGAAGGAACTGGGCCCATTTGGGGATGTCCTACTCACAGTATGAAAGAAGGGAAAGGAAAAGGGGTCAAAACCCAAAATCATGGGGACAGCATGTTTCCAAAATGCACATTTTCCAGAATACTCTTTTGCCTGCAAATACAAGAGGAATGCAGGAAGCAAGAGAATAAATCTGCATAAAACTGGCATAGTTTTGATTTCTAAAGCCGTATTATGTGTGATAAACGAGATATCCCAATCAAATTTATAAAGGAATAAAATTTATTATGCGGCCGAAAGATCGGTCACAATGAGCCACGATATTGAGGAGCAGCACCGAGCCCGGGGTCGCTACTGGGTGAACGCATATAGATCTGAGCTCTGGTGCATCAGATCTCCCCCGGTTCACCCCGACTGTCTCAGCCAGGGTGATTTTATACAGTTTTTGGGGGATTACCACATCCAGTCCATTCTTCTCAGCCCTGAATCATATTCATGAGGTTCTTCTTTCACTGTATAGGGCTGGACAAAAAAGGTTTCTGGGTGTGATGAATGGTCCATCTTGTGACGAATTGTCCGTCTACGGATGACGAAATTGGTACATCTGGCTCCTCAGTCTTCACAATAGGATTCCCAGAAACATAATTCCTTGATGGCTGAGATGTAGATATCAAGCGATAGTGATCAGGCAACTATCGTCCGGTCGTGGTGTGAATGTTCCTGTGATACAAATCTGACTCCACCTGGGATGGAATTCTCACCTATTGACTGAATGACTGCTCTGGTGTTGTGAAAACCCCTCCCTGGCCAAACTGATTTCAGGAGTTTTGAAACTTCTGGTTTTAAGGGGGGGGCTGCAGCTTTTAATTCTTATAACTTTAATTCAATTCATATTTTAGCACGAATTTACAGAGTTCATTTATAACATTATGGCATCCTCAAAACTAAAGCGGGGTGACCACCAGAAGAGATAGAACTGCCCTGAGCAACCACCAGCATGTGATTCAGTGTCTAACGGCAAGGAAACCCAGCCTGCAGCCTCTGCCAAATTTCTGACAGGGGTGGGGTGGGGCAAGAGGTTTGTGCCACCAGACCATGATTTTTATTGTTTCAACTTTTCTCTCTTCCCCTGGATTCAGAATCTGTGCTATTTTAAGCAACTATGCTAAAAAAAAAATTAAAAAAAACAACAAAAAAAACCAAAAAAAAATAAAATAAAAAACCCAGAATGTAATGCCTGTTTGCACTGCCCATAAAAATCTTTTCCACTGGAACAAAGATTTAAAGCTCTGACTCAAAATTACTTTACAATGGGGGGCTGATTATCAAGAGGACCAGAATATCCTCTTATTAGAAAAACGTTCACTGGGTTTCCTGAACTTTACATGGTGGTATTAACTCAGTGGCCTGTTTAGTTGGTTGCAGGCAATACCAGCTGTCTCTGATACAGGGAAAAAAAGCAGCTATGTATTTTATACAGAAAAAGCTTACGGTAAGTGTGTGTGAACGTGTGGCATGTGTATTCATACATGCATATACATGCATGGACACACATGTCCTTCTGATTATTATCAAAAAAGAGATAAAGTAAAGAAAAACACAAAATCACAACAAACACAGGATGGGAAGGATCAAAGGATGCATTCCACCTGCTTGCCTCAAGTAAAACAAACCTAAGGCACTTTTTAAAAATTATTATTTGTCTATTACAGTAGCAAGCATCATGGGGGAAGATTCAAGCCCTATTTGTACAAGTCCAATGCCAACACTTAAGGCAGTCTGGAAGAGATTCACCTGGCTTCAGTTAGACTGACATAAAAGTACTCCTAGTCATTTTAGCCAAAATGGGTTTTTTAGAGACTTGTTTCTATTGGTACAGCATTTATTTGCAGACAAATGATGTTACAGAAAGGGAGGGTACATAGGCTGGGCAGCACCCAGGCAGAGGTCCATCTCCAGATGGGTGGTCTGGGGATGCCTGTCCTGCCACCATCCTTAGGAAGCATCTCTCAAGCTCTGTTGGTTTTTTTGGGCTAGATCAGTTCCAACAGCCCCTGATCCTGGGCCTGCCTTTGGGGTGAGCTCTGTCCCAAAGCCTTGCACCAGTGATGGCCAATGGCAACCATGTGTGCCCTGTGCCACCTCCCAACCTGCTCTGTGGTGGCAGCTCCGGCAGCGGCTGCCCGGGAGAAACTCTGCCCTTGCTGACCAAGCACAGAGGGGAAAGCACGTGTAAAATGCTCTGCTCACAGTAGGACAGATTAGATTTTAAGGCAATGAGTCACCAGCTATGAGCCTAAAACTTGCCTTTATACATGTCAGAGCAGACTCCTATAATAGAGACATCTTTCTCCATCCCACTGACCTGGATCTGAACCAGAACCCATGAAGGAGAAGTTCCGGAAGGGTTCCTAGGCTTTTTTTTTAGGTTCCAGAGCCAACAGATAGACAAAGTTTGGCCTCCTGGCAGCCAAAGAAATCATATCCAACATCTAACTGCATCCAAACTTTGAAATAATTACCCCAGGGATCCGAGCACAGTGTAAAACTCTTACTTACAAGTTTTCTGTCTGTTCTTTCATCATCAGTATTTACTGGAAAAACTCAAAAGCAATCATCATTTTACAAACATGTTTTGCTCTACACAGTTCCTGCACCCAACTTTACAGGGAGAACATCAACAGGAAGACAGGAGTCCACTGCCACCCCAGGAAGCTGCAGTGTGCACTCCTCTTGCCTTGTCAAAACCCCACCTCTCAATTTATATGCTCTGAAATAATTATTTTGCTAATCACAGGCTGCTCTGTGCTTCTCAACATGGATTATTATTATTAGAGCTGGCTCAGTTGCAAATGCGCCTGCTTTCCAAACACACGGTGCTGGGATGGAGAAAAGGGGTGGGGGGGTAATCCTTTACTGGACGCAGCTTAAGGCAGTGAATGGTATTCTGGCCTGTAATTTCTTTAAACAGGAAAAATAACATCTTTCAGGAGATTTTCCATTTTGGGTTAGCACAGAATCACCACAGAAAGAAAAAAAAATACTCTGTAAGGCAACATAACACACACTATGGCCTTCTTTCAACTCATCAGCTATATTTATCTCTGAACTGCAGCACAGAAGCACATTTCATTTAGAAAAACTTTTAAGCTGCTTAAAAGAGACACTAAAGTAGCAAAGGCCACACACTTAGATACTGGAGGGGAAGAAAGGAAAGATTTATTTGTTCAGATGCTGTAAACTAGCTGGAATCTGCCACCTACAACTCATCATCAAGTCCTCTGGTGAGCAGGCATGACTCGGGCACAAGCCAACACGAGCTTGAAATATTCTGGTAGAAAACTGCTCATATGACCTGGCTACTTTTTAGTTATCTATTTCACTTTCACCCATGGTTTGGTTTGTTTTGTTCTGTTTTGCTTTGTTTTGAAGCACCTTCCTTCATCACAGACAGGATGCTGGCTAAGAACAACATAAGCATCTCTCCCAGTATAGCAAGTCTACTCCACTTGAGCCCTAAAATGTGGGACCAGCAGCATTGCAAGCCTCGGTACTGAATCTGAGAGGACCTGCCGAGTGACAGCTTGGCATTAGGTAGACCTGGCTGTAGAAATAAATTTTCTGAGCTGTCTGTCAGGTTACCTCAGCCATGATCTGCTCATTATGCTTTCCAAGGCAAGGTCCTTACCATCCCCCAAGTCAACCAGTGTCACTCAGTGTCCCACCCTGAGGCTGCAGCTATTAGAGAAGTTCAGGTTCCACCGCTGCGTTCAGTGGACTGACAGCACCAAATTCATGAGGAGATAAACAGCCCATTCCAGAGCCAAACTAAACCAGGGCAAAAAAAAAATCCCATTTGGGCAAGCAAGGGAAACGGGATCGGGCCTGAGTGTCTTGAAAATAGCATGCCACCCTAACAATTCTCACTAAACTATCCTTGGGTGCAAGAGCCATCAGCAGGATCAGGTTACAAGCATGGCCTGAAATGGCCCCTCATCCAAGCGGGCTGAGGGGTGAGGGTGAGAGGCACAGGACACTTGCACGACTTGAGAAAGTCTGCATTGCAGAGGCGGGGGAAAAAAAGGAAAAAAAATGAAGCGTCATCCCGGATGAAACACAACACTGTGTGTTCCCATTTCACATAAGAAACCGCATGTATTATCATCAGCCACATGCAGGGAACAGTCTGGAGTATGATTTCTGTTTATTCACCTTGATGACATCCCTTGAATTTTTCTGCTCGGGTTACATGTTTCCAAGAAACAACAAGAACCTCTTTCCATCTATTGGAAGGAAAGCCCCTCCACAGATCTGCGTGCCTAAACCACGCTCAGCAGAGCTTACCTGACCTGACCCCCGGCGAGTGCTGGTTGGGCAAGTTCAGGAATTGCCATGCACAGAATATAGCCAATGCCACAAACTGGGGCTTAGAAGCGTCGGCTTTTCAGGATGGGAAATGCAGTGCTGCGTCCTGGGATTTCTTTTTTTTTTTGGGGGGGAGGGGTGGGGGAGGGGTCGGAAAACCAAAACAGCCGTGCAAGCAAAGTCACCCAACCAATGCGCTTGCTGCAAGGCTGATGCAGCTGAGAATAAAATGTCTGCTGCCAACCGATATTGAGCATGTTCTGCAGGTCACCAACATCAAAGCCTTTCCCATTTCAGATCTCTGTTTCTACAATCAAAAGCAGTCGAAATGCTGTTTTACTGTCTACAAGTCAGCCCCTAAAAAAGGCAGTTTGGCAGCGCTCACTGCAGGACGTGTCCCCAGCTCCTGCCCCTGAAGCTGCCTGCTTGCTCTTTCCGTGGCATCTTCTTAGGGGGATGGGGATTGTTCAAATCGAGCCATCACCAATGCACACACAAACCCACCAGCTCAACTCTTCCCACAGCCAACAGCTCTGCCATCAGGGCATGGCAGCCCTCACAGGATCACCACAAACCAGGCCTCAGCTCCCTGCAGGGCAGAAACAGGGCTGAAAACAGGTGGAAAAGCCCTGGGCTCGAAGCACGGCAAAGAAGGCTACTAAAATTAGCAGCAGAAAGATACGAGGTAACAGAAAGAATGCAGAGTCTGGGCTTGGAGTGCAGACTGTACCAAGGAACGAAACCACTGATGCCAAGGTGGAGGGAATAACTGTGGCCATTAAACTCAATTTTATTGTTAACCATCAGATCTGAGAAATATCTACTCAGCCACATCAGCTGCAATCCAGAGCAGGCAAGGGAAAACAAAACATTCAGGCTGAGAATCATTTAGAAAGAAGGGAAATGAGAGCAACTCTAACTCTCTTACTCCTTTTATTCCAAGAATTAAGGGCACAGCTGCCTTCATTCTCAGGTCACCAGCTTTTGGGGTGTGCTGAGACATTAACAGGGTGCTTGGCAAACCTGCCCTAGTGAAAGGAGAAGCCATGCAAAACAGAAATTATAAACCAACCTGTAGGAGAAATATGTGCACAGGAAGGTAAAGAATGGAAAGCCAGAATAGAAAAAAAAGGGAAATATGAAAAAATGAAAAGGGAAATATGAAAACTGAAAGGGAAATATGAAATATGAAAAAAATGATAGGCATAACACTCAAAGTGGAACAGAAACAAAGAAGCAGAGAGAAACTAGGAGGAAGAACCAAAGTTAGAGATACACAGGCAATTATGCTTTCACACATATGTTTGTACATATATAGAACACAAAAAATGTTACTTGTATATAGATATTAATACAAACACAAGTAGAAAAACTGTTATGCTTTATCTACACTGCCGTGGACAAAAGCAAATTCTCTCACTGGTACTTGTTACCCAGAGAAGCTGTGGACTCCCCATTCCTGGAAGTGTTCAAGGTCACATAGGATGGGGCTTTGAGCAAACTGCTCTAGTGGAAGGTACCCCTGCATACAGGGGTTCCAACCCCAGTTGGAACTGTATAATCTTTAAGGTGCCTTCCAACCCAAACCATTTCAGTTTCTGTGATTCTGTATCTTCACCACCAGCCAGGTCAGCACTGACAGTTTCCACTGGCATGGAAATGCTTTCTGTACACTTCTTGTACCAAGCTGGCTGCCAGTTTTACTGCTTTCAGAGCTGAAGCAACACAGGAGCTATTGAAGAAAATTCTCTCTACAGCAGCGTGTTTATGGTCATCGTGTGCACAAACAGCCACAGATGCCCAGGAGGAATATCAGCACTGTGAGTTATTGGCATTACATACAGCACGACCAAGAGCTTGAGATACCAAATATGTCTGTGCTGGATGTTACATAAAAATAGAACAAAAAGGTCAAACCCTGTCCCAGAGACCCAATGACCTAGGGTAAAACCAAGATATAGATAGAAAGCAGAAACAAATAAGGCAGGCTGACCAGAATGGAGCCATGCCAAAGGAGACACTGTCAACTCACCATACATGGCAATCCTGGATGGGCACATCTAAGAATCCTGCTTTAGACAGGAAGCTGGGAAGGGGTCAACCACAACACAGCAGGAGCAAAGACCCAGCTAGTCCCTGTTCTGTGAACTCCCGCTTAAACCACTAATGGATATGGTGTAAGGATCCCTCATTACTGAAACAGCCAGCAGTAAGCAGGAGGCCACATCAGAACCACCACATCCATCAAACCACACAGAAACAACCCCTAACTAAAGTGGCCACAATGTCCATCATGATCTTGACTTCGAGATTCCTCTTCTAACTGCTGGTTTGTTTAAATATCACATTTTGAGATATACAAAACAGATGGGGACCAAGAGTCCTACATTAATTTACCTGGAATCTGTGAGACCATCCCAGGTGATAAACAAGGCAATATAGTTTAAAAAAAAAGTTTAACATTTAACACATCTGCTAGATAGCAGAGCTTGCTTGGACCTGTTAATGCAACAAGGTGCTACAAACCAGTCTTGTGACTGCAGAAAATTTCTGATAATTAACCCTAGTTTTAAATGGGTGAAGAAAGGGAGGAAAAAGCTAAGGATGTCTGGGCCTGTACTTTAAACTTGCAGTTTCCTAACTTTTTTTATATTCCTAAAAGTCTCAAATCACTGTGAGTAACTGGAACTGCAGTCAAAGGTGTTTTTCTCAGTGCTGTTTAAACACTGCAGTCATCACCATATTATTTTTTTGGGTAATGTATTAGCTGATGAACCAACATCTGATACATGTTCTTTCTCTTCTTTCCTCCATCCCAGCAGTAGAGTCTTGTTCTGCTTGTGTGTTGCTTAACTGTCTTTAAACATCATACAAAACATTGCTATATATTTAGGAAAAGGACCTTCAATTGAACATAACTTGGAGCAGAATATTATGAGGTTTGTGGTGATCCTTATCTCTTGAGGTTGCACAATTTATGCAAAACTGGACCCTCAGAGAACAGAGCTTCATTTCCTTGCAGAAAGTTCCTATGGCCTTTGGCACAATGTTTTAAGCAGTCCTCCTGCTACCTGAGGAAATTCAGGGAGCACACTAACAAGACAACAAAAGACATCAAAACTTTATCTGTATTTCCAACAGAAGCCAGCAAAGAAAGACACACAGCCAAGATGGGCTGCAGCTTCCTGGATGGGCTGGTGCTCCCTTCACTCACAGGCTCCCTACACAAGTTCTGTCACTGCTGCTGTCAAGCCAAGACACAGCGAATGTCAAGGCCAAGACCAGGACTCTTCCCATGAAAAGGTGCTGGACCTGCTAAACAACCAGAGATGAGAGAAACACCAAAAGAAGAAAGTTTATCACCAGGAGAAAGTCAAGAGCACTCCTTCCCCTCCCACTCAACTGATCACCTGTGGGCTGCAGGGCAGCAGCAGGCTCTTCCTCATCAACGAGCCAACAGCGTTCAGGAACTTGGCTCCCTGGCAGTAGTTGGGTACAAAAAGTTTAAACAGATCATCTTCACACTGTGGCCACCTGGGGCTGGGCTGCCCGGCCAGGTCACCTCCTGCAAGGCAGTGTGGGGCTCCAAGTGCCAAGACTGGTGGGACGAGGCAATCTCATCACTTTTCCTGTGGTACCAGTCACTTCAAAGAACTCACACGTGACTTCAAGCTACTTCTTCTGGTGCCATTGTGCCCTGCCACTGTGGAAGGAGGTCAGGAGCCTCTGTGCAGAACAGCTCTGCTGGCCAGGCCTCCAGTGAAACTGCAGCCACAGGAGTTCAGCCTTAACACTGGGCAGCTTCTAATGGGCATCGAAATCCCTGAGTATCTTCAAATAAAATACTAATGTTATAAGCAGTATTTCACGGGTCTACAGGCTTTGTCACACCTCAGGGAAGCCTTAAAGAGATTTAGCCCTGATTTTCAAGACAGCATGGATCCCACACGTCAACCCATCCCTGATGGTATCCTGAGCTGCCTTTCTGCTGCCACAGTGGAGACAATATTTTTACCTGCTCAGCATCCAGATTTGCTAAGCAGAACAAGATACAAGTATTTATCACTACGAACATAAGCACTCCTAATATTATTACAAGAAGGTGAAATACATTATCAAGAACAATCGTAAGCTCTCCGAATCTTAGTGGATTAGGAATAGGAGCTAGGGATGGTCTTATTTCCAGCCCTTCAACGTTTGCACTTGAAACATGCAGCCGCTTGGTGAGAAGTTTTCAGAAGCTTTTTTTCTGTCTGCTTGTGTGGTTGCAGCCACCAGACCTCCCCCTTAAAGAGCAACGTACACAAGTCATCACTGCCATTTCTGACCAGGTTAAACACAGAAGATCAAACATTTCCATGAGGCTCTGAGGTCCACCTGACATTAGAGCTCTGCTACTCTATGCTGTGAACAACCATATGAAAGAGAGTGGCTGCCCTAACGCATTTGCAGATGAAAGAGTCAAGCAGAAGATTAGAAGCTGGGGGGAGAAAAATGGCTTGTTGAGCCACCAAACTCTCCCCCCATAGGTGATCACTGGGAACCCCATTATCTTATCAAGATGCTTGTAACAAGCAGAACTGGTGGGTCTTTGTGCTAACAACCCCAAGACAAGGAAAACTTTTCAAGACAAATTTCCCCTCTGAACCTGATTATCTTCATCACATTTATTTACTCTTCTTGTGTATTCAGGAAAGCTGGGCCTCCTTCCATCTTCTTCCACATATGGAGACCTGAAACTCAGCTTTTCAGTTTTGCCTCAGTTACTACAAAAACAGACACATGCTGGTGGAAAGAACCCTCTGGGGTCTCCAGTCCAACCTCCCAGCTCATAAACAAGGCTGATTATTTTCTTTTATAACACCAAACACATGTATATTTTTGTAGGCATTTTTACGTAATGTAACAGCAGCCTTTTTAACAGTTAAGAAATGTGTCAAGCTTTGCTCACCCACAAAAGCTAACTAAGAAGAACCAAAACCAGATATGAGATACCTGTAAATCCAAGGATTCAGCAATTCAAACTGCAAACATCATCTTCTAAAACCCCTGAGCAGCACCCCAGTTGCCTCTGCCACAGCATGAAGCTCTTGGCCTTTGCCCCCGCCAGGAGAACTTCTTGGAAAATGTATTTCAGACTTTCCTACTCTTATGAAGGAGGATCAAAACTAAGCAACCCATTATTATTATTTAAATAGGGCTGGAAACATTGCTAAATATTTCCAAAAGGATGTATGGTAGCTTTCTGCTCTGTGTGTTAAATTACAGGCCACTGCACTGATAGCTATGACTACCTATTTACAACCCCAACTGAAGCATAAAGGGGTTTTGGTACATCACTTCTAGAGACTGCTATAGCATGACTACATGACTGTACAATAACCACTAGGTTTATAACACAGCTTATAAAATAATAATGATGGTTACACTGATGAGGATATAATAATACCAAACATCAATATTACCAAAGAGGGACTCATGCTTTATCCAACCAGGGAGATGTCAAGGGTTCAAGCACAGTCTGGGCTTTGGTGATTGCTCCACATCCCACAGGCTCAGCCAGGAGCCCAGGACTGCTGCTTCCACCACATGAACAAGCACACACAACACCAGTGTGTGCTGCACCACTGGCAGGGACAGCGATACCTGATCCGACACTAAGTTGCAACAACACAGCACCTCAATGAAAGATGTCTAGGAAAAGCCACCTTTCCTAAACCTACAGAGGCTGTAACAGTCTCCAGCCTCCTGCACCACATGTTCCCTGCACAGCCAGCACGCTCCTTCCATTTGTGCATTCAGGGCTCACTCTCTACCTGGGCAGGGAACTGGCAAAGCAATGCAATGTATTTTCTTTTGGCTGGCATTTTGCTCAGCCAACATTTTCAACACAAGATGGTTGCAGTTGGATCAAATCTAGGCCGCAAAATACAAAGTGCTAATCAAGAGTTGCAGGCTGCTGCTTTTTTAAAAAAATAATACTCCTAAATGGGATTTTTCTTCTCCTTTTTAAGTTGCTGGCAATAGCTCCCTAACACCAGCTGAGATCTATACAGGACCTCACACGATGCCACTCCTTCAGTGTTGGTGAAAAGATCCAAAGTTTTTGTTCTCCTGACAGAGAGGAAAAAAATGAGGCAAACAGCCTCTTCAATCCTGCTGCTGGGAATTCAGGAAAGGTACAAAATTACCTGAGACAACAGGCATGCAGCACTTAAGCACGCAGTAGACAACCTGTTCCATGCCTGCTTGGGAATGACTTTGAACATGTAGGATTTGCTACCTTACAGAAGCAGAACTTACAGTGGTAGTAAGGTGATGGCTTCTACCAATTCCAAGCAAGAATCAGGATGCTGCATCCACACCAAAGGTGTTATTGTGCTGACATACCCCTTAACGAGCTCCATTCCAGCAGTAAAGCTAAAGCACAGATGAGGCAGCCAACCTGCAGGTACTCATGGAAGCCAGGTAGCACGGAAACGCTGTTCAGAGAAAGCCAGGGAGAAGCAGATTGGACCGTCCAGCTGGACAAAGGGAATATAATGGGTGGTTAGGAAACCTGAGTTTTCCACCTTAAAATTCATGCACTGGACCCCTTTGAAGTCTGGAGGCTCCCAACACAACCCATATTGTGCTGAGGGTCTCTACAAGCTGTCATCATGCGATGTGGTCTTGCCACTCAGCTCTGTTCTGCACCTGCCTCTAAGGAAACAGCCTACAGCTCTGGCTGCTGCTCTTACAGTAGGGACCTCCTCTCCTCAAAACAGGAGAGCTTTTCAGGCTTTCTTTAGGCTTCTCTGACATTCATTCTTTCCTCTAGAAGAGGAGCTGGATCCTGTGCCTGGAAAAGTCCCCAGCTTATAGATGACAACCCCAGTGATGTAAACCTCTCCCCTCAAGAGTTCCCAAAATGCTGCAACTCTTGGCCAGGTACGTATCTGGCACTGGGTATTCCTGATTGAGACAACAAAAGAGGTGACAAAAGGCTGATTTCCAAAATATCTTATGGCAAAGACACTCTTCTGTGTGATGACACTCTTCCAGGCAAATACACAGTCCTTCCAGGGCTTTGGGCTGTTCTTCCTTGTCTGAGTGCTCCCCACATTGCACCTCAGCTCAGCCCACTCCCCAGCAGCACAGGTGAGCTCCGAACACCCACACAACCCAACCTCACAGTGTGGGGGGCATCATCAAACCTCCCCTCTATCATCCAGGAACTTTATAACGAGCTGATTTGCAGGAACCTATCCAGTAATTTTTATACCAAGCTTCTTCTACTGCTTCTTCCGTCTCAGGTTTTAAGGCGGAAATGACTGTGAGAGAGAACCTGCCTCTTCTCTTGGCAATTTGTTTCAGCAGCTAATCATTCTTGCCTTTACTAAATCGCCATAAATTCTGATTTGAATTATTTAGCAGGCACTAGTTCTAGCTCTGCCTGTCACTGAGACCCCCTTCATTCAAAACCCCCTTCATTCGAGACCCCTTTCCTGCATGATGCACTGTACCAGCAGGAATTGATGGATCATTTTCCTTTGAGGTGATGGGAGATTTAATTATTGTATCTGCTGACAAATATAAGATACCAACAGCAGTGAAGATGTGACAGCACAGGCATCAGAAGGGGTGGGACAAACCTTCTAGGAAAATCTGGGTGATACTCAACTAGTACATTCCCAGTACTCAGGGTATCCTACCCCGATTTGTAGGATAGAGCTCCACACTGATATTCACATCCATACCTTGAATTCACATGATGAATGAGACCATCTGAGCATGCATTAAAAGGCATTCAGATCATACACATCTGGATGGTTCAGATCATGCACACCCAGACCACTCCAAATGCCTGGCCGGTCCCAGTGTTTGAGTCCCTGCAGGCTGCTGTGTTCAGCTGCGGAGAGCTGATGCTCCAGGTAACCATCTCAGTGCTTTTATCTGCCACCCTTGAAGAGACAGGGAAAAGAACACCACCAGCAAGCCCTGTTTTAAACAATCTCTGGCACTTGCTGGAGAGAGAGAGAACTGAGAATACTCCTTTACTGCAACACTGGTAGCTCAAAAAATGCTGTCCTCCACAGAACTGTACCCACGAGGTGAGCAAATGGCAGGTACTGCACCCCCAGGTATCAGAAAGCCATATGCAGGCACACAGCAGTACGGCTTGCCAGGGCACTGAGCACTCTGCTACGTAAGAAGCTGAACAATCTCAGCAGCAGATGCAGCTGTGACGTGGGAAAACATGCCCATATGCAGTGATAATGAGTCCAGGAGACAGGTTTTGTTTTTATTCCCTCCTCACTCTTCATAAATCTCACCAGGAACTATGTAGGTGTTCAGTATTAAAGCTATCAGCCAGCAAGGAGACAGAGAACAACATGCTGTACTTCAAAATAAGATCAGTATCACCTTGTTGCAGAAAGCCAAAAGCTTCCTGGCCAGGTATGCATTTTCCTCTCTGCTAGCTCAGTTTGCAGCTCTGCATCCCTCTTGGCTCACAAAGCAGGACATCACACCACACCACCCCACCAGATCCCCAGCCAGCACTGAGAGGTCAGGGTGTCCTGCCCACCATCCCAGCATCTTCATCCCAGCAGTGATGCACTGAGAGCAGCACAGAGACTCCACTGAGGATCTGACAGACCCATTTACACTGCTGAACTGCTTGGCACTCAGCTGCAGTGCACTGCACCACAAGTTCCTGACACCGGACTTCACTAAATTCATCTACTGGGAGCAAAAGACAAACACCTAGTAATCCTGCAAGCAGCAGAAATGCCTCCTATGTCACAAAAATAAACCATTTTCCCATGGTTTGCCAGCACTACTGTCCGCACAGACCAATGGGGAAAAAATATTATTTAAGCTGTCACACTTGTAAGTACAACCCTGCAATTCTGAGTAGAGCTGCACCTACATAATTACTGAAAAAGCGTGTAGAAAGAGGCCTGTAGAAAAAATGATATTGTAATAATGCACTGAACACGTTCAGCTGAAAGGTGCTAAATGAACACAAGATGCACCAATACCCTGAAAGGACACAGACACACTTTTCTTTCCCCTATCCTTGCTCTACACCAGCTTCCCCTGACAGCAGTTTCTCATTTAAAAACAAGTGAATTAAATATATACAGCCAGAAAGCATAAGCTGCCTTTGTAAAGCATTCTGATTAAAAACAGGAAGATATGGTTCAAATCTTGCAGAGTTAAGCATAACACCCAATCTTAGAAGATGAAAGTCCTTAATGAAACAAAAAACTGGGCTTTGGTTGTGCAGGGGCACAGAGAGGAGAGCGCACCGTAACACAGCCGCAGAACTGTGCTGCCATCACGACACACAACTCACCATGACCTCTGAAATCCATCAGCTCCAGCCAAAGTTATACTCCAAGCGTGCACTTTCACCCGAGAAGTCAATATTCCAATTTACAAACTAATTGGAACACACTGCCTTTCTGCAACAGATGGGCCCACTGACGGTGGCAGGCCTGAGCCCTTCCTTATTTTCGCGACTGCAGCCGGCTCTGACGTGGGCTGGACATCAGCGAGCAGATGCAAACCATGCCAAATCCTCCAGGCTGTGCGGGAGGCAGCGAGCTGGCCCTGCTCCTGCTGCCCCTGCGCAGGCAGACCCAGGGATGCGAGACACACACGTGCATTTTACTCCGAACAGGTACACAGGCGTTCCCACTGGCTGACGAACTGCATCTGTACCACTAATTACCTTAATATAACTTAAAATGCACAGAGGCACAGTCAGACCAATCAGAACTGTAACAATCCTAAGGTAGCTGTAAAGCCATACTCCTGACCTAACGCTATGAGAGACAGAAGAGAGAGGGGAAAAGAATAAAGTTAGAGGTGCATTCCTAAAAGGATGCATAGCAAATATAAAATTACTTGAACCTCCCTGGGCTGCGAGCTGGCATTTATGAGAGATACGCAGCTCCTAGCACAAAAGAGCATCTTACTGCCCCACGTGCTTGGAAAATCATTTGTTAAATAATTTTAAAAATCACAGTTGAAAGGAAACTGGATGCTTATAACACATGATTAAGTATCAGACTGTATGCTTATTTTTCAGTGATGTCCACACTTCAGAAGCTACACTTTTTTTAATATCCTCCTAATTTGCAACGACGTATATAAGTACTCTTAAAATAATCCACGCTACTGGATTGCAGTTGGTGCAAACTGGCTTTAGTGAGATTTCATTTCTGCTCTAGTGAAGAAATAAACACTCTCATCTCATGCAGCTGTAACACGTACATAACATAATTGTGTTCTTTGTATTTAGGAATAGCTAACATATTCTAATACACCCTCAGAAAAGCTCTTTTGTTCCAAATCAATGACTAAAATAACGCAAATTTTTTAACATA
Source organism: Picathartes gymnocephalus (assembly GCA_013390045.1). NCBI lineage: Eukaryota > Metazoa > Chordata > Aves > Passeriformes > Picathartidae > Picathartes > Picathartes gymnocephalus. Next base: position 56,439 of record WEKY01039000.1, read on the forward strand.
TTGATAAAGAGGAACTAGTGTAGGGCTCACGACTCAGTCTGCCTGACCAGATACGTGGCCAGGACAACATGTCTAAACTTGTCAACAAGGATGGGATTAAAAAGATCTCACTGAAGGTCTGCAGCATCTCTTAGATTCAATTCTCTGTTCTGCTGGGATTTCTCCACACGGTATTTTAAGACGCAGCAGCCAACAGTTTAACAGACTGAGATCCAAGTCCTAAAGCACCCTCTCAACGGAAACACTTCAGTATTACTTACGTATAAAAATAAAATGAGGCCTATTCAAGTACTCAAAAACCCCCAACAACTTTTTAAGGAAACGACGACCTAAAAAAATCGTTTGTAAAAACGGTCCGTGGAACACGCAAAGAATCTTCCCAGTCTGTTCCTCTGGCACTCCTGATACCCAGGTTAGGACCAGGCCGACCACACTAACGGTGGCCGAGCGCTGCGGGTTAAAGGCTAATTGACCCAACACTTACAGGCAGCAGCAGCAGCGGGCAGAGAGGGCAGCGCAGGCAGGGCAGGGCAGGCAGCAGGCCGGCTCCGCGCCCCGGCCTGCGCGCTGCGCGCATTTTCCGCGCAGCTGCAGAGGGCTCGTCCAGCCCCGCACCGCGGGGACCCCCCCGTCACCTCCCAGCCCCGGGGGTCTCCTCACCCCGCGGGACGCGAGGCTGGGCACCCATTTCTTCCTCCCCGCTCCCTGCCCGGGTCCGGCAGCCTGGGGTGGGGGGGAGCTGCGGGGGATGGGCGCATCGCTGCGGGTCACTCCGAGCCATCGCGGCCGCGTTTGCCGTCGCACGGTGCCCCGGCCCCGTCTCCTCCCCCGCCGCACGGGTCTCGGCATCCAGTTGCTATTTTCAGGCCACGGGCGACCCAGCGCTTTAACAAAGATAAATAAATAACACGAAAGGCACCCTCCCCTCCCCCCATCCGCTCTACCCCAGCGCCCGGGCTCCGAACTGCGCCGCGACCCGTACGCCCCGCCGGTGACTCGGATAACAACGCGGGTGGGGGGTGGGGGGGGGTCGGGTGAAGTAAAGCCAAAAGCAGAATAAATAAATAAATATCCCCTG
>WEKY01039000.1:58248-77293 GCA_013390045.1 Picathartes gymnocephalus
CACCGCATCCCACCACCCGCCCCGAGCTCCTGCTCCGCATGCCACCGCATCCCACCACTCGCCCCGAGCTAGTGCCCTGCATCCCACCGCATCCCACCGCCCGCTCCGCGCTCCTGCCCCGCATCCCACCGCCCCGTATCCCACCAGCGGCACTGCTCCGCACCCCACCACCAGCACCGCTCGGCATTGCACCGCCGGCACCACACAGAACCGCACCGCCGGCTCCGCACCGCATCGCATGGCATCGCTCCGCACCGCCCGCACCGCACAACACCGCCAGCACTACCAAGCCGCGGAGTACCTTGAAATTTAAATAATTAAATCAAAGACCAGGTTTTTACCGGCGGCACTCCTCAGGTGCGGGGGAAAGCGGCGCGGAGGCGCGCAGCGTGCACAGGGAGGTTACAGGACCCTGTCCTGGTCCTTCGGACTGGAAGGTGCCGCAGAAGAGCGGAATTAGCTGCCAAATCAGCGGATGGGCAGCACGGGAGCCTTCACTGCCTGTCCTCCGCGGCTATTCACCCCGACAGAAGCCTTCGGCCCCATTTCTCCTGAACACTGCGAGTTTGCTCCTTACAGAAATCTTTTTCTTTCTTTTAAATACCATTCTCCTAAGTGCTGACATATCATGTCTGTCTCCAAATTATCACAGGAGAGAAGGATACAAGCATCCCACACCCAAATGTAGAAAGTAGCTTTGCAGCCCTCCAAGAACTCCAAGAGAGGACACTGAGAATACAGAACAGGCTGCAGACTGTTGAAATAGGAAAAGAGCAAATTTCCAGTATATGGACAGAACATGTTTTGTTACTTTTTTTTTTTTAAACAAACTAAGCAAAAAAGAAATTTATCCCCTTGATTCCAGACTGGACCCAAAATGAAGTAGAAGCCTCAATGACATGTGAGATTTTTCTCCATACTGCCGTTGCTCTCTCCAGGAGGGAACCTAGAATCCTGCTGTGCCAGCATCTTTGCAGCAAGGTGGGAGCTGCAGTGTCTCTTCTGCAGTGTGTACAACCTGAGACGATGCTGGCATTTCTGTGGGTTGCGGTGCCCAGCCTGGAAGCTACCACTGCCACACCAGGCTAATCAGCCTCTGCACAGAGCCCGTCTCTACCCAGCATAGTGACATCTTCATGTGGATAAGACATGCTGCTCCATTTAATTAGTGTATACGTTCCCAACTCCCCTAGCATGCTTTGACTATTTCAAGAAAGAGCTGATCTGCAAAAACCACCCAGTCACTACAGGAGAAGCAAATGCTTGTGCAAAAGGCACACAAATATGATATAAATCCAAGCTGCAACTCTGTGGTCCTGCAATTTAACAAGATACAACATTGGGTTGAAGAAAGAAGCTTTGCACGCTCATGGTAAGAGAGGTGAGAGCCCTCCTGAGCAGGTAGATGAAAGATTTTTGTGCTGTCCCTTTCAGCAAACTGCTGCTGTGAAAGAGAGGGGGAGGAGATCACTTTGGGCCATACTTCCACAACTGGCTGAAGACCAAGTCCTAAATAAATGACTTCCCAAGGTCGGTGAACTCAGGAGAAAGATCAAAATCTAAGGTTGCTCATGAGATCAAAGGTTCATTTTATCAGCTGAAAAAGGCCAAGTGCTGGAGCACTCTGACACATTTTGTTCTGGAGCACACTGACACAATTTTTTCTGGACCAGTCTGACACACTTTTTTTCTCCAAGCCCATTCCCATTCCAGAGTTTGGAAGAAGCAGTGGCATAAAACTATTACTCTGCTTTCACATGAGTATTGCCCTTAAATGGGGCCCTGACAGCTCCTTCACAGTTCCCGACTGCCAGAGGAGAAGAGAAATATGTATCAAATAGCTCTGAAAATTGAGTTTTCATTCCTTTCTCCCTAGGACTCCCTTCCTTCCTTGGCAAAACACATAGAGAATCTGCTGTTAAAATATCAGCTCAAATTAACAGAGGTTACCCTCATGCCACAGACTTGCCCAGGTATTACCAGCACCAGCAGCATGGTTGTGAACACATCTGTGTGCCATGACAAGAGATAGGTATTTTCATGTTCAATTCCTGGCATGACAAAGCCAGGAAAATATCATGAAGAGAAGTGAAAATATTTACCTGCCTGTTTACACACAGAGAAGTCAGACCATGATCACACGAGGTTATCCAGATGTGGCTCCCGGAGGGACCTCTGCAACCTGCAGAGGGACATGCTGCTCCCCTCCACTGCAAGGCAGTCTTGGGGTTTGGAAATCCAAGGGTCCCCACATCCCATAAAAATTCACAGACCACCCGTCACACCTGTGCAGGGAGGCTGGCAGGGGTGTGGCAGCTGACCACCAGGCACATCCCCCCATAATGGCACAGTTGGAGCCTCCGCAACCAGGGGAAACCCGCTGTTTCCATCCCACCCAGGGTCTCTCATTGCAGGAAACATAAAAAGACTCTCTTTCCACAGGCAGGTAGAATATGCCTTGTGTTCTTATCGCTCAGCCCTGCAGCCTATCTAGTGTTGGTACTATAAAAATCATCTTGTAATATGATCTGAATAGTCTCATATCAATAAAGCACTCAAGTGTAATCATCCTTACGACAGCTTAGCACACTTACACAAGGCAATTGCATTGCTCTAAGTTCACCTCTGCAAATTAAACAGAGCAAAGTCAAGACCAACTGATGCAGCACGCTCTTCCAAGGCCAAAAGAAGATCTGAGACAAAGATCAGGGGTCAAGCTGCAAGGAGGCTGTGGCAGCTGAAGCATTCTACCCTCCAGCACTCTGCTTTAGCTTCCCTGCCTGTGACCCCACAAGCCTTGCTGGCAGCAGGCATCACATGAGTGCTTCTGAATCTGTGCCAGTGGAGCCAAGAAGAGCTGTGATGTGTTCTTTGAGGTTACTAGAGCGCAGAGGTGACAGCTTCCAGCTGGTCACCACAGGCAGCTGGAAAGTGAAGTGTCATCTGCCAGGGCAGGTAGATGCAGCAGAGGCTGGAGCAAACCACCACACATTCCCTGCAAACATGGGCCATGGAGAGACACAGCAGAAAAAACAGCTGAGTGTGTAAGCATAGCAGTAATGATACCTCCTCTCATCCAGGGATTAAGCTTGTTCCAGGTTAATTCCAGAACTCTCCAAAAAACTCTCAGTCATCTCAAACACTCAGGAGGAAGTGTTAGGTTGTTGCATCTGCCCCTCTCCCAACAGAAACCAACATTTCATATCAGCCTGCCCATAAAGACATTAAGCTGAACACCAGTGTCTTGTCCTCACTTCACCTTCTTGGATATTATCTTGGAATTTTTCTTCTCTGGAGATTAGAAACCACCTAATTGTCATCCTAAATGTATTTACAGCCAATTACACCCATTTGTTCTGCAGCAGGTGTTATGATTTGACACAACCAGCTCTTTTCCTCAGTCTTATACATACCTTCCTGCTGTATTTACCAATATCAAGTTCATTCTCTGATAAGACAATGGGAAAATGCAATGGTGTGTATCATAATTAATTTATTTTCCCAGTCATTGAATTTAAGTACTCATATTAATTTAAAGAAAAGGCATTCTTGTACCTGAACAGTAATCCATCTCTAGGTGATTGTGACTCATCTGTGATTTTGCTGGGGCCGAAGCTCTAAGAGCCAGGAGCAGGAGGCAATAACAGCAAAAAGAAAGACTGGAAAGTTTATGAAGCTGTGGGAAAGACTTCCACTGCCTTCTGTGTCCTCTCAGTGTTCAATGTGAGATGAAGAACAGATTCTGGGTAGCTTAGATGCGACTCCAGAGCGGGAACGAGGATATTCGGGGTTAGTGTGAAATAATAGAAATAACAGACATGTCACTGATGCCCCAGCTGCCAGCTGTGGAAGCATATGACTCAGATGCTCCATATATTCCCCAAGTTTGTGGCATAAAAAATAATTTAAAAGAAATATGACTTTTCAAAGAAATGCCTTTCTGCCTGTGCAGCCAGACTGAACTAGTAGGATAGAGAGGTACAAAAACTACATTAGAGATTATGAAGGGCATTTAAAATTTCTATCTTGAATGTGATTTAAGAAAGAAGAAAGCTCTGGAATAAAATGAAACCAAATGTCTGAGTTACTAAAGTTGGAAAGTAGATCCAGAGATGAACATACTTGAGTTTGGGGGAGGGCTATCAAAACTGTGAGCCTGGGGTTTAACATCATTAGAGGAAAAAAAAAAAGCTGTGAACAAGAGAGAATTCAAGAGAGAGGGAGGCAGCACCATTCAGGTCCCAGCCAGATTTCCCATGAAGCCCCTGAGAAAGAGAGTGACTAAATACTTGGGGAGAGGGAATTTGTTTTGTCTGAAGGGTGAAAGATCACAAAAGAAGTTGCATGCCTGGGAGAGAAATTGGAAAGTGGTGCTGTCAGTAGGGATAGAAAATCATGGACATGAAGATCTCCTTGAATGACAGATAAGGGCCATAGGTCTGGTCACAGGGGAGCCCTGTGCCCACAGGAGAACTGTGTGCCTCGACAGCAGCAGAGGATGCACAGAGCAGGTAAAGTGCCACCAATCTCCAGATGAGAGCCTGGTATCTGCTTCCCTATTTCTGAAGCTCTCAGCTCCTGGGAAAATAGCAGGATCTCTGCTTTCCTCACACAAAGATCCTGTTGCTAAATCTCAAAGAGGAAACCGTTTAACTTGTCAGTTATTATTTGGCACCTGTGATTGTGTTAGACATTATAAACAGGTTGGACCAGCCAAGCTGGCAGACACCACTGCGGTATCCCCAGGGTCCTTCCCTTTCTGTTTACTTTCCCTTTTTAGCCTTTACACTAATCTCTTCATCTATAGCAAAAATACAACATTCATGTGAACAATTTTCAAGGGAGAGTGACACTGGCAGCCCATGGACTATCACGACAGGCCTGTTGACACAGCCAAGCCACAACCTGAGCTTTAGGCAATGCACAGTGCTCCTCCAGCAACAGGAGGGAAGTGGGGGATGGTATGTGAAACCTGTGCTGGACCTGGTGTCCTTCTTCTTTCAAGACCAGTTGCTATTTATGCACTCATGTGTAAAGTTCAACTTTTCCAAAATGCTTGCTTATGGACGTGCCCCACACTGCCTGCGTGGGCTCCCCCATGGGGCAGACACTGGGGCTGGGTCCTCTGGGGGCTGGACAGGCTGGTCTGTGGCTGCAGAGGCAGCTGGGAGACTTGTGCTCTCATTAGCACAGCTAGTGACAGTGGCACCAGTGCCCATGTCTCGTACGATGACCCAGCACCGCCCTAGGAAGTGGGAGATCTGGTCCAACACCTTCCTTTGCATCTCTCTGCTGCCTGGAGAGTGGCTGCACCCTGAGCCTTTGGCCTGTGTTTCTTCCCAGCTCCTATGTCAGAGATAAAGATGTGCACCCCAGCAGCATACTGCCCTGGGATTTTAAGTCCATTTCACAGTCATGATGCTGCTGCTTTTATGCTACAAGGTACAGCATGTGAATATATGCAAACTGGTTAACAGCCACTAAAGAAACTCCACCAGCACTGGAGAAAAGACCTAAGGAAGGCAGAAGTATCTGGTGTGGGCAACTGTCATAAGATGCTTACCAGTTTACTCCTGGAGAATGTCCCATTTAAGCCCTGACCTCATGGTGGACATGTGTATTGTTGGTATCCTTGCTGTACCAAGAAGAGATTTAAGCAACTGCAGCGCTGCCACAGTACTCACAAAGATAGATAAGCGCCAGGCTGTGCCCCTGCTACATCTCAAATTATGATAATTAATGTTGTGTTGTGCCATGGAAGCAGAAGAAATGGAAGCAACTTAGTAGTAGTGATCAATGAAGGCTTATAATGCCCTTAAGATGCATATATATGCTATATCCAAGTTCACAGATATGTAAACTGAGGTGTAGATATGTAAAATATCTTGCCTGTGGCTGTACAGAGAACACACATTGACTTCTGACTGGTGTAACTGGGAAGAACTGGAGTTCTGACTCCCAGTCTCTTGTTCTCAGTGTTGGGTGACAGACACCATTGGTTAAGTGAGTGGGATAACCATGGCTGACATCTCCACAGTATTACGATTCACAACTTTTAATTTCTGTTAAACAAATTCAAAATGAAATTACGCATAGAAAGCTGGGAAATACAGAGCCTTAGAAAATGCATCCATGTTCTTCCCCATCAAATCTAATTAGATTTGCCAAAATCAGTGTGCATTGATCTGTGATTCAAACGATATGCTGATAAAAAATTTTCATAATAGACATGGGTATAAAGCTACTTGACTAGACTATGAATTAGCCCCTTCAGCAGAAGCTCTCAGCAAATTTTCTCAGCAGGGTCTTCCACAGACAGCTTTTACTCCCCAAAGCAACAGGCAATCCCACTGTTTAAGGTTCGCCAGGCTCTCTGCTGAGCATCCAGCAGAGAAGCAAAGCACGCAGCATGTTCATGTTGACTATCAATCTTCATTAAAATCAACACACCCTCTTTAACCACCCATCTAAGCAAACTGTAATATGTGCTGGGAAAAGACCTTTCTTCTACTAGGCAGAGCAACTCATTTTGCTGTTGTACTGGGCAGCTTCACTTTGGCAGTGAAGGGTAGGGAAAACATGGGTTGTATGGAAAGCATCACGTAACTAGACTATCACCCCAGAAAACCAGCACCACACAGGGGCTGTGTGCTGATACTTGTCTTCCTGCCAGTGTCCGCTCCCTGCCCTCAGGATTCAGGGATGATATTTTTTTGTTGGTGGTGGGTTTTTTTTGGTTTTTTTTTGGGATTTTTGTGTAAGTTTGTGGGAGGGAAGCAACACTGATTTGTTTGGATAGTTTGTCTTTCAGCCAAATGATGCTGATTGGTACAAGTGACTGGAAATGACAAAATGAGGGCAGAGCAGGTAAGTTTTAAATAAGTCAAAGTAAATACTTGACATGCCAGGAGAGACCAAAGGACAGGATTTTCCATTTGTACTCAGTTTTCAGCTAAGCTTTGCAACCACTGACATCTGAGAGCTTCTGAAAATGTGCCTCGCCTGAGAGCCAGAGTGAATCAGAGTTTAAAGTTACTCGGAAAAAAAATGGCAGAGGGCAGGCAGTACATTTGTTTCTGTTTGTACCCCAGATTTATCCTTTCTCTCCTATCTTTTCATACAGAAATCGTTACTGCTCCAGAAGAGGAAAACCACAGCACTTTTTTTGCCTGATCTTTAAAAGTAATGAGCAATCCCAGCCATGGGATCTGCTCGGCATGTCTGAAAATTTACATACTCTGTGTTAAATCTTGTATAACATCAAGACACACCATGGAAAAAAGCTGTCATGACCAGGATGTTGATCATTGACCACTGGCACAACTTGCTCAGGGAGGTTATGTGGAGTCTCCATCCTTGAAGATATTCAGAGGCCACGATCACCGATAAAAGGTCATGGTCCTGGGCTGTCTGCACCAGATGACCCCGCTTGAGCAGAGGGGTGGACCAGGATTTACACATTTAAGTGAATAATGAGTTACAGTCATGTAGTATGGGCAGAGGTGTGCTAATAGAAATTATTTCAATTTAGAATGAGATTATACCAGAATAAGGATTTTTATTCTAGTGATACAGGATGGATTTGGGATCTTGGTACAACTCATGCCAGTCTGCATCCTGACCCCTGCCTGGGTTTCTCTCACTCTGACCTGGCTGCAGTGCCTGTCCTCTTCGCTGGGTCCCTGCTTCACACCAGCTAAACCACGGTCACACCAAGGCCAAGCAGAAGAGGGGACAGCCTATCTACTGAGTCACAGAAACATGGAATAGTTTGGACCTTTCCATTTAACTGTACAAATGGCATGACATTTTTGTGACACTAAGCAAAAAAAAAGGCAACTGCTGAGGTCTTTTCATAAACCTAAGTAAATGGAACAACCAAACAGTATGGATTACAAACATTCTAACCTGTGGTGCCTGCTCCAAGCTGCAGGTTACAGTGTTTGCCCACCCACACCAGTACTGTCCACCCAAGGAAGTTACTAGAAGGAATCCCCCAGCAGAAGTGACACAGGTTCTGAAACTCATTAAACTTGAGTGGGCTGTAAAACTTTATGAAATCCTGTCTGCCCTTCAGTTTTAAATTGAATTTGGTTGAACTGGTTTTAAAACTGGCTGGAGAGCCAAGAAGGGCCAGCAGGATCAGCTGGAGAGGCAGTAGAAATTCAGCTCTGCATGCTTGATCAGAGCAGTGCCCCCTCTACCAGGGAGGGTGGAGTGCGCTGCCTGATAAAAGGCTGAGCTCAGCAGACATTAAAGGAAGGTTGTTAGTAAAGATCAAAAGGTAAGAATGGGAGATAGAGCTGCCCCATTTGCAAAGTTACCAAAGCCTGCCAGTGAGAATGAAGATATAGATGCTGTGATGCTGAATGAATGGGGCAATCTAGATAATGATATCAGAATTAAATTAATTAAAAGAAGATTAAAGAAAGATTGCAAAACTAAGGTTGTAATCCTGTCCCTGCTGGAGTCAGTAAGTGTTTCATGGTTTGTGTGGTGCTTCATGAAGAGGCCAAGATGCTGCTCCCAATGCATACCAAGACAAAGGAAGGTATCAGCTGAAAGCTGTTTGACACAGAGCCAACTATATTAGGGAATAAATAAGTTACAGTGGCCTCATAGTCACAAAATCGAAACCATGCATGGCTGGAGCATCCAGGAGGATGAATACAATTCATATCATCACTGATCTGCAAATTATGGGGTATTCATGAGGACTTTAGGGCACCTGTGTTAGGAAACCGAATTTCTCATAATTTGTGGCAGGATTAAGTTTATCATTCAATATATTTTAAACAAATTTGAACATGCTCACCCCAGGTCAGTACTTGCTGTCGTATGGACACATTGTGTCTTGCCAGAGGCTGTCACACTTTGGTGGAATTTACTGTTCCTGCAAGCAAGGTCCCCAAGGGCCACCAGCAGAGACACTTACAGAGGAACCTCATGGAAACATCAGCTGAACTTAAAATCTTCTGGAAAGCAGCATTTCCAAATATGAATATGTGACATGAATGGGAAGTTGGCTACCAATTTCAAGAAAAAGGAGCTTGAAATGGAGTTGGAGGATGGGGCAACCTCGACAGTCACGTCACACAGTGCATCAGCACAGACCTCTGTGGCAGCCACCTCCCTGTCCAGATATTTTGCTCCAGCAAAGGTCATTAATATCTGGTGATTATTTTGGCCCCTGGAGCTGCCTTAATGCTTTTGCAGTGTGTGTTCACTGTTTTGGCTGTCACAATCAGGTCTCAGTTTTAGGACAGCTCACTGAAATGAATGAGGAAGGGGTGGATTCATTTTAATTAAGCACCAAAAATTCAATTTCAAATAAAACTACACATGAGGATGCATACTTTTGCCCTGGTAGACATGGGGAAAATGCTGTATTGTTCCATAAGGGCAAGAGGCTTATGTTTTTTCTTTCACAAATGCAAAAGAAGGAAAGTGTTTTTCAGCAGGAATCCAATTTTACAGGGAGGGAATAATATGTTACATAGTTGAATCACTTTGATGTCAATTTTATTTTGCAATCACTTCATAAGATATTCATATAGCCTTTTTATTCCCTTAAAGTGTTCAAGTCTAGGCACAATACAGTATTATCTTACTCTTTACCATAATGATGAACGATAATGGAAACACATAATAAGATTTTATGTGTGCCCAAAGAAAAATCTGCTTTAGCCAAGATGAGAGGAATTTTGCAGATCAAATTAATATTATAAAACAGCACAATTTATCAAAATAATACAGCTTTTCTTCTCTCAATCCATTGTGAATCTCAGTGTCTGCAGCACTGCACAGTGAACTCTTAGAGGCTGACAGAATTTTTTTGGTAAAATCTCTACGAAAAATACTTACTTGATAAAATTAAAAAAACCAAAAACAAAACAAAACCACCACACCAAAACTCCCTTCTTCTCTCCTGTCCATTACACTTACACACTATAAACACTCTGATATTTAAAAGGTCTGTTGCAGCTGCTCTATAGTGGTGCTGTTTACTGTTGAAAAGCCATCCCAGTCCAGTAACATCTTTGTTCAAGTTCCTCAGAAACTAATGGATCACATTTGGTTTCCCTGAATTTTCTACGTTCATGGAACATTGTTTATAGCAAAATGCTTGGTATATATTTTGTTGCATCCTTTTAATATAGATTCAGTTTATTCAGCTATTCATGATTTCAAAGTGTAGCCTAAAAGTAAATTAGTAACGTGTGGAATATTGGGCAACCTTTATAGAAACTAGGGGTGGAAAACTCATCTTTGCTGTCCAATCCAGCATCCCCACCATATTTTCTACATTTTTACTTGGTTTTAGGTATTTAAACATCAGCTTCTCTGAAGAAGTCTTGCTGGAAACCCTTATCCTGGTAGTAGTTGTTACAGAGCAGATTTTCCTTCCTGGGACACATGAATAAATCAAAGTTTCTTAAGGAGCGATTGTACTGCAGTTAAACGAGAACATAAATAGTTGTAGGAAACAGCACTGACAGTTCATCACACTGGGTAAACCTAAACGAAGTACCTAAAATAAGACTGAATAAATCTAGAATCTGACTAATGTGGGCTAGGACCGCACCTGGTATTGCAGGCACCACTTTTATTCGGGGGAAGGAGAGCGGGGATGTTTCCGTGCAGCAGGGAAGCACACGAACCTTTAGCTCACATTTACTGTATCTACAGAGTTGCAGCGCTGATCCCTCTTCCCCTAATTCATCCACAGCACAGCACGGCCTTGGTCCCAAGCCAAAAAAGGCTTTGTCAGACACTCAGCCGGGCACTAGATCACAGGAACTACCTGCACCGAGAGGCTTTGTTTGGTTCTGCTGTCGTCACGAAGCAGATTAATGGGGGAAAAAGGAGTGGAAAGAAGCTCTTGCTCTGGCAGCTGCACCCCTGTGAGCAGCCCCTTGTACACGCGTGGTGCCTGGAAGAAAAATGTGCTGGGAAACGGGAGCGCTGCTGTGCAACTGCAAGCCCGGCGATGCGGGGGGATGTCCCGAGGGATCCAGCGGGATGTGGCTGTGGGAGAGGGGCTGTGTATCTGATCATGAACACTCTGACTTCAGCCTGCAGAACTTTGGGGTGTTTGTCCTCCTAGTAGCTGTATATAAAGCACAATTCCTGTATTTTTTCCCCCTCCTTCGTCACGGATAAATTAGCATGAAGGAAGCTGATGGAGCTAATTAGTTCCAAGTGGTGTTAATTTCTCTGCTTGGAACTCTTCGTGACCCAGGGAGATTGCTTAATTTTTGCAGCTTGTAATTTCAAATCTCTTCATTTATTGCACCTAATCCTTTATTTCTATTTTTTCCCCTTTCTGATCCTATATGGAAAACATAATTCCATGTAATTGGGACATATAGAAGCTTATGATGGAAATTACACATGGTGGCAAGAGACATTTTGCCTTGAATGAAAATGTATTCAACAGAAAAGTAGCCATGGCAAGATCCATAGGCAGACATACGTGAAGGGTGAATTTAGCAATAAAATGTAATCACCATAGCATATAATGTCAGGAACTAGCTGTTTTCTCCCAGACTTGTCTAGAAGAAGAAGAGCTTCACAATTCCTGTACCAAGCTGGAAACTGGTAACAGTGCTTGTGGGAATAAGATACTTCAGGCAGCCTGAGTTGGGCGCGTCCACTCTCAGCCAGTGATTTCTCCCTTTTGTCTCATGGTTTCAAGCACGACCATGCAGAAAGGCCTTGTGCCTTGGGCTTCCGTGCATTGGTGGCAACTTGAAGCAAGGTTTGCTCAGTAACTACAAATATTAAATAGTTTTGGCAAGTGGCTGATAACGCTTTTTCATATGCATTAATATTCAGCACCAAAGGTCATACTCATCATTATCAGAAAAACTTAATTTATCTCATTTGCTAGGAAGGTGGCGTCTGGACACACTTGAAGACAAGCTGCTTGGGCTCTGTAGAGACATGAAAAAATACCTGCATTATAGTACAAACCAATTGAGAGTGATATTGCCACTGCCTGGCCAGGGTCCCACCCAAACCTGCTCTCCCCCTGGAAGTACAGTAATTGCAACTCTTCCATGAGGCACGTCTGCAAGAAGGGCTGGAAGGAGGATCTGGGGAGCTACACGCCCTTAGTCTGACCTCAGCGCCAGAGAAGACTGTGGAGCAGATCATCTTGAGTGACATCACGTGACATGTACAGGACAACCAGGGGATCAGGCCCAGCCAGCAAGGATTTATGAAAGGCAGGTCCTGCTTGACCAACCTGATCTCCTTCTATGACAAGGTGACCCACTTCGTGGATGCAGGAAGGGCTGTGATGTCTGCGTAGACATTAGCAAAGCCTTTGACACTGCGTCTTTCACAGCATTCTCCTGGAAAAACTGGGTGTTTATGGCTTGGATATGTGCACTCTTCACTGAGTAAAAATCTGTCTGGATAAGAATGGTGGTGAGTCGAATTAAATACAAGTGGTGTTCCCCAGGGCCCAGTATTGGGGGCAGTACTTTCTGCTCAGTGGAATAGGACCTGGGGCTGTTGGTTGACACACAGTTGAGTTACCATCTCTTGAGGGATTTAAAAAAAGACATGTAGGTGTGGCACTTGTGGATATGGATTAATCATGGACTTGGCAGTACTGGGTTAGTGGTTGGACTCAATGATCTTAAAGTCTTTTCCAACCTAAACAATTCTATGGTTCTATGAAGGGAACTACTTATATGGTTGAGTCTACTGCTATAAGCAAGATGCTCCAAATTCCTGCACCTTCCCTTTGCTCCAGATCTACGTAGAACATGATTGGTTAAATTACGAAAAAGAAAATCCCCTTCGGCTTTCTAGCTGCTACTCTGAATCTTGGATAACGTCTTTTTTACTGCTTGCCCCCACTGACATTACAGCTATGCCTGAGATGAGTAAATGACACAGAGGTAGGTAAAACCTGCTGAACATCAAATGTTTTGTACTGGAAATGAAATCCAGCTTCTGCTGCTTATCTATCTCATTTCTTGATTTCACTTTTTTTTTCTAGGCAAGTTTAGGCCTCATCTGCGTGAAAACAACAAGGGGAAACCAGAGCTTAGTTCTCAGTCAGCAGAGCCTTTTTTCAGAAGCTCCCATAAATGTCCTTTTAAAATGAAGCAATAGCAAACCTGTAAGCTGAGAAGCAAATCCTGAGTCTCTCCCCAGGCTGTCTGCTTGTGTTAGGACCACTTATAGTTCAGTTTTATTTCTCTGTTAATTCCTTAGCAGATGATTTTAACATAAATCAATAACATAAAAAGAAAAAATCCAACGTATTAGAAGATGGTTCATCTCTGTAGATGAAACAACCACCTCCGCCTTCTGTTTTGAATATATTCAGATTTCAACTGCAGTGGCCTGGCTTATTTCCAGTTTACAGTTATTCCATTCCACTTACCTGAAATTCTCCCTTTCATGCAACTCTGTTGAAATGTTTGTCATCTTTCAACTGCCTGCAAGGGTTGCAAAGTGCTCCATGAGCAAGAGTGCTTACGTAGGGACAAGTAAAGTGACTTCTTTATAGGTAGTGATAAAATTTTCAAGAGTATCCTCCACTGGCACAAATCTGTTTCCTCGGAAGAAACATGGAATTTCTACAGATTCCAATGGGAGCTGAATTAAGCAGACATGGGTTCTCCCATGTCCTCTAGCATATTCTGCATGTTCTCCCCTAGCATATTCTGTATTGAAACATTGAAGCCATTACATGACAACCTGGCTGGAAAGACAGAACTTAAGCACAGGAATAAAAATTAAGCTGGAATCCTTAAAGTGGGTATTTAATTAAATTAAATCAGTGAGGGTATATGATAAAGGAAATTTTATTTTCACCATGATGGTTTGTTTCCAGTTTCCTTTGATGCCACATTTTGCCTAAAGTTCTTCTGCAATAGAAGTAGCTGGAGTGTCCTGTGAAAGTAAAGGAGCAGAGAGGTGAAGTTAAAAATGCTCCTTGTATTTCAAGTAGAGTTTTGGTACAGCTGTTTGGCAAGCACTGTAAATATCGCAATTCATTTCAAGGCTCAGATGCTGCTTTTGTGAGCTTATCTCCTCTATTGCTCCAAAACAGCAGCAAAACCCAACACCTTTCTAACCAGATACAAAGCACCACTAACTGAATGCAGCCCAGAAACTCCTGTGAGATGTTTGTGTCTTCCGAACGTGCTAATCTCTTGTGAGGAGTTGGAAAGTGGAAGCCACACTCCTCTCTATTCCAGCAGCACTTTAATGACCAGAAGAGGTTTCTTAACCTGTAACCACAGGCTGTTTTAATTTTTTTTTATTGCATTATTTAGGTACTTTGCAATCCTACAACCAAGTAAGAAATGTCATAAATATGAAGTGTCATCCCATAAAATCATATTTTTTTGAGTGGCAGTTTGGGATCATGTTCATGGTTTGATGTTTTTCAGTAGGAAAGTGGCAAGAGGAACTGATGTTCAATTAAAAGATGAGAGTAAGAAATTAAATAACTGCAAGCATCCTATTCATCAAAAGACTCAGGACCTTCTGCAGATAGAAGAAAAAACCCAAAACCATTCTCCAAATCATGTAAGTAGCTGAAGAAGCTGACAAATAAGAAGAGGTTCATTAATCATTGTGGTCTAGCCTCATTTAACTGGAAGAAACCAGGGGGTTTTGCTAACACATGAAACCGGGACTCCAAGGTTACATATTTTTCAGTTTTTGTGGACGGATCTACACCTCCTGGTTTATTTTGGAGGATAGGGTTGCAGTCATAAATTCTTGAACAACACCTCGCTTCTGTTCTGAAGCAGTATCTAAAATAAGGAGGACACCAAAAGGCAAATGAAATTCTTGTATTTTTAAAATTAGATATCCTCTCTAATAAAAGGCAGAACTTTTATGTAATTCATAGCTGCAAGTTGTCCTGATTTACAGTTCAGATACAATCAACAGTTTTATTTAATGTAATTCTTTTTCTTCATAAGTGAATATCTGAATCACACGCTGGAAAAAAGCAACAGCAGACCACTTCTATAAATTCAGTTACAGGGGGTGATGCAAAAAAAAAAAAAATTAAGAGAAAAGCCTTGCTTTGTCCTGTTTTTCAAACAGAATGTTTTGGGGTTTTTTTCTCCAAGAAACTTTCAAACACCTAAAGCTCTCCATCAAATAGGATTTGCACACTTACCTTCTTTCCAAACTGCCACATGCAAGATTGGTGGGATGGTTACCCAGGTCTTTGGAGAGCAGAGACCTTTGGTATCTACCCTGTCTATGAAGTGCTACCTGCCCCTATCCCATATATACCCAATCCTTCTTCTTCCTACTCTGAACCCAAAAGCAAAAGAAAACCTGAACTCTCACTCCCAGTTCAATGGCTGGTACTGGTGCTATCTGGCAGCACTGCTCTTAAATGGTTAGAAGCCAAGCAAATATGTATTTAACAGGAATTATGAAAATCAAAAAAGTGCAAGGCTCAAGTTTTTGAAAAACACATTCTTCCTCCACATCAAAGGGCTCATTGATTTGTTACTGAAGTCGTGACCAAAGTGGTGCTAAGCGGGTGAAAAGGGGAGAAAAGATCAAATCTAATCTTAGGAGCTGTGTCAAGCAAGTATCTTATGGTCCATCTAAAGCCGATCATGAGACAAGTTCTGACTGTAAATATTATTTACTATGTCTGGCAAATATTAGGAATCTGTCTGAGCATATTCTTAAGTGAGAAATAGCTCTTCTTTTCCTTTGCTCCCTTTTCTGTGTCCTTGAACTTTGTATCCCTTGAAATCCCAAGTAACTATTCACATTAATAAAGTGTTAAGGTGTTTGACCAAGAAGATTGGCTCTGCTGATTTCAGCACTCAAAAAGGGAAACCGCTCTGTTGTTTTAACCACTTCAACACTCACCATCTCAGTTTATTTTCTTATCCTCTTTAACTTCTGTTAAAATCAAACAGGAAGCAATTAAGGTGAGCCTACTACAAAGCAGCCCTCAAAGTACGTGGCTATGTCCCTAGTGCAGAATGAAGGTCATGCCCTGAAAATGTAATTATATGTATGTGGAAGGAATGCAGAGCCTATATACGGGGGCAACTGGTGAGAAAATACACCACTCCAGCTTTACTTTCGGCAGGCTAATGGCTCTGACCAACACAGATTTTGCTACCACTACCTGCATGGAGGACCTGGTGGCAAGTCAAGTTGAACGGACAAGGCACATTGGACCAACAATTTTATCCTCTTGAATTAAGAGACAGAGTAGGACCAAGAAACAAGTCCTTACTAAGCTGCAAAACTATCACCATTTCCCCTCATCCAACCCCGCCTTTGACTTCAGTCAGGTCACTGTCAGGATCACAAAAAAAGGAATGTCATGGAAATAGACATCTAATGACAACAGTGGGAGACAAAGTGAAGCCTTTACACAGGATTTAGCTAATTATATTTTGGGCAAATATTTATTTATCTAAAAACAAAATAAAAATCATTTTTAAAAGGAAAAAAGTACTTAAATAAAAAACAAAATTGTGAAATGTTATGGCACAGAAGTTCAAGACAAGTATAAATCCAGTTGCCACAACTGTTGCGTATTAACGTTGCACATTTTTCTATAAAGGCTTTATTAAAGGTATTTACATGGCAATATGATGTGTAAATATATACAGCAAACTGGGGACAACTTTTTTCTTTTGGATTCTCATATGAAAAAATGCCTTAAATACAAAATTTTAAAAGAAAAAAAATTGAAGAGTTCATCCCCAAGCATGAAGAATGTCCCATCATCCCTTATGTCCAAAGTATCAACTATGAGGCAGTTTTGAGGTTCTGGCCAAACCCTTGGGAGATTCAGCCAAGGTTGTGTAGTCTCAAGTTAAATCGCACAGCATGCAGTTGCAATAAGTTCCATACATGATGGACTGCGTAGTTCATGAGATATTAGAATCATTAACATTTTATGATAGTTTCAGTCTAGTTTGCATTATTCTAAGTGATGCTCAAGAGTTCCTATGCACAACAGTTCCTTAGCTGCTCGAGTTTGTGTTTCAACTGTTCTCTCCTCCGCCTCAACTGCTCTTTCTCTGCAATCAGTCTGTGTTCATCCGACTGGATGGAAAGAACGTACTCTGTTGCTTTTTTCAAGATGACAACCTTGGGAGCCTTTTCATTGTTGGCCACCTCAGGTATCTCGTCACGCAAGGCAAAGAAACTCAACTTCAGCTCATTTCTCCTCTGGCGCTCCAAGACATTGTGCGTTCGCCTCTTGTCATTCTCCTCTGAATCTGACGTGCGCGGACTGGAGCATTTTCGGTTGTTACTGATCTGTTTGAGAACTCTGCCACTGTCCAACCTTAGCCTTTTTGCAGCTGGGTATTCGACCTTGGTGGAGGGAGGAGCGGCATAATTGTGCTGATGGATGTTGACATGACACCGTTTGAGAACCAGAGGGCTGTGGTGGGGCTTACTGTGCTCTTCTGATGTCTCTGTGCTGCTGGACTCTGTGCTGGATTCGTATTCATTTGCTTCAGCTAATGTAACAACATCAATTTCCTCATCTTCTTCTTGTTCTTCTTCTGCCATAAAAAAAAATTTAAAAATTCATAACTTGTGTGTAGGCACTCTCAAGACTACTGTATGTATAAGGGAAAGCTACTCTGAGTTGCACAATGAGGAACCCAATGACAAACCCTTCTTAAATCCATTTCAGGATGCTGGGCACCGCTTTCCCCGAGAGCCTTCCCTTTAAGGAAGCAATGCTTCAAGTGCATTAGGACACATGGACTGCAGTTCAAACCCTTGGCTCTCTGATTTCAAAAAGTTGTAATGATCTTGCGTAATGTCGAGTGCATGAAAGATAGTAGGAAAGTTTAACCTCGGTTGTCAGCAGTACAGCGCAATAAAGCTCCCAGACTCAAGCTGCCCTTAATTATGGATTTAGGAGGCTTTGGCCACGCCTTAAAAGAAAGCTTACTTAACACACATGGGTATTCAGAGACATTTTCTGAATCTCTCTTGATCTGTTAATTTGTGGAAAATAGGAGGGAGTTAAAAAAAAAAAAAAAAAAAAAAAAAAAAGGGAAAAAAAAGGCAAAAAGGGAAGGCTGTAGCACTTTGGTAGGAACTCACTTTCAAACCAGATTTACGAGGGAGCGGAACCCGCTGTCACATACCTAAGGAAGCATTTCTAAAACTTTCCCAGACCCATTCACTCCCCTGCAGTCACTTTCGCTAGCACCTCCCTGACTGCACATTCTCCCTGGGGTTGGAGTTAACTCCTTCCCGGCCCACGGGTGACACTGGGAGCCAGCCTTATCGGGACCCCATTATGAAAGTTTAGACTTCCTACACTTTGTTTAAATTTTTCCCCCCACTTCTTCACCAAAGGAAAAACTGGGCTGGTTTTCCAGGAAATAAACTGGCTGGAACTCTCCGTGCCTCGCAAACGTGGCATTAAAAAAAAAAAAAAAAAAAAAAATTCGCACGCGGGGAGGGGGGCAAAAGGGGGTGGAGGAGGGAGGCGGGGGCGTGCTGCCTTCTAACTGCGCCCCGGGAAGCCCTGGCGCCGCACGGGTTCCCACGCCCTCCCTCCCAAAGCACGCGTGGGTCCCACTCACCCGAGTCGCTGCTGGTCGTGGGCGGCGTGTCGTCGCCCAGCAAGGACGCGGGGCTGGCCCCGGGCGGCGCGGCCCGCGGGGCCCGCTCGCTCAGGGGGTAGGGGAAGACCACCGAGGGGTCGATGCAGTCGGCGGCGGCGGCGCCCAGGTCGTGCAGGTAGANGGCGGCGGGGCCCCCCTCCCGGCGGGCTGCCTGGTAGGAAGCCAGCTTCTCCGAGACCACCTTCTCCAGCTTGGCGGCGGCGGAGAAGCCGCTCCACATGCAGTCCTGGATGATGATGGACTTGGCGCTCTCATCGTCCGGGTCGCAGATGAAGCTCTGGTTGACCATATCCCCCCCGAGGAGCTCGGTCACAATCTCCAGCTGGTCAGCGGTGGAGGGGAAGCAGGAGGCGACGGCCAGGCTAGAGCGGCGGCTGGGGGAGAGAGGCGGCGTGGGGAGCAGCTCAAACTTCTTCCAG
>WEKY01039000.1:79054-154427 GCA_013390045.1 Picathartes gymnocephalus
TTACTACTAGGGATTAAAGGCAGCTCCTCGCCGCTCCCCTCCTCCCGCCGGCTTTCCAGCAAGGGAGAGCGCGGTAACCCCGATGGCGGCGGCAGAGAAGGGGCTTCATCCGCCCCCCGCCCCTCTCGGTGAGGCTCCGGCACCTCAGGGCGAACTGGTCCCGCAGGGCAGAGCAGTTGCCGAGGGGCTGCGGGGGAGGCGCGGGCTCCCGGCACAAAGGAGCGTGTGTGGCTCGGACTCCCCCCAACCCGGTCGCCGCTTGATTATCCCGCCTCTGCCGGCGTCTGCAGAGGATTAAACCGGGAGAGGGCGGAGGCAGAGCCCCACGGGGGTCACCTTGCAGCCACTCTCCCTTTGGCGGTCCCCGCGTGTACCCCCGCCCCGGCTTGTGCCGCCCCACTCTGACCACCTCCTCTCGCCCCATGGTGCCTCCCCCTCCTCTCGGTCATCCCCGAGGGCCGCGGAGCTGCGGCGGCTGGAGTGCTGTCACGGGGCGGTCCTTCCTATCCCCGTTCCCCATCGCGGGGGGTCCCGCGGGGACCCCATCCCCGACGAACCGTCAGCTGCCGGCGACACTCCCAGGCATCGCCGACCCCTCCGCAGCTCCAGCACCTGCTATTCTCCCGGCCCCCGGGGCAGCCGCCAGCCTCCGGCGAGCTACGCCCCGCGCATCCTGCCACCACCTCCCCACGCTGGCCTCTGCACTCGCGGGAGGTGGAGGGGCACCCCGGTGTGCCCCTCTAAACGCTTCCCGGCGGCTCTCCCGTTCCCACCGGGGCAGCCCGCTGGGATGTTCTATGCCTGTATGTGTATTTATTCCCCGCTTCCCAGCATTTTGCTAAGCACACCCGAGCACAAGCCCTGGGGTTGTGATGCGGAGCGCGGGGCCGCCCCGCGGGCCGGGTGGGACCCCCCCCGGGCGGGAGGGGATGGGAGGGGAGGGACCCCCGTCCGTGCCGCCTCAGGAGCCGCCGGCGCTGGGGGCGGCCCCGCGTTNCGCGCCGCCTGCGGCAGCCGCGACCCCCGGACGCGCCGCACCTCGGTCCGCACCGCCACCCCCCAAAAAACCCAACCCATCCAAAACAAACCAAACAAACCAATCCAATCCAAAACAAAAAGCCCCCGC
This sequence comes from Picathartes gymnocephalus, assembly GCA_013390045.1. Classification (NCBI taxonomy): domain Eukaryota; kingdom Metazoa; phylum Chordata; class Aves; order Passeriformes; family Picathartidae; genus Picathartes; species Picathartes gymnocephalus. The sequence goes on from WEKY01039000.1 coordinate 80,181, forward strand.
TCATTTTGTTTTTTCCAATCGTGCCTGATGAAGAGCGTTTCTCCAAGCAGAGCGTACGCAAACATCACAGGCCTCACGGAGCAAAGGGCCGCAAGGAAGCTCGGACCATCTTCTGTCCCGTGTCGTGTTGATAAAGGAAGGACAGTTTTACGCAGAGAGCGTGACAAAACGAGAGCCATGGCATAGGCATGGTGTAGATGCTTCACCAACTGACATTTCCAGAATGGGATATCCATACCCTTGCTCAGAAATGGCTTAAAATACATTGTGCTATTTTTAAATAATATCCTCCTCTGTCTATAGCAAACCTGGCTGCTGTAAATGGAAGTAACATGACTAAAGGCAGACCAGAAATGTGCAAGAGCCAAATTACTCTAGTTACAACTCGCGTAAAATGCAATATGGACACTTGTCTATTTAGGAATAGCATCAGTTTTGCCAGATACACAATAAATGTCCTCAAAATTATAAAAGCCATTAAAGTTCAGATGGAGCTGGTAATAGGTGAAATATTTTGAACTTACTCCGGTACAGATAGGGTTGAAAATCATGATCCCATTAATGGTTGCAATAGAATCACAGGCAGAGCAATTAACTGTAATATCACAGAGGGCTATGACTTAAAGTGGAGAGGAATAAGTAATGAGCAGATGGACTCTTAAAATACTCTGTGTTCACAAGAATGGAAAAACAGGAAAGGAAGACTGAGAGAAATGTGCTATTGAAACAATACAGCCTTCAGAGGAAACAGTCTTTAAAATATTCTACAGGATTTCTCTAGGCTTGTGCAGCCTGTGAGTTCGCTTTTTGTTGAGGAGCCAACTCTGAGGTGCACCAGCATGGCTCTTATGAGGCAGTTTTAGTGTAGATGAGAAAAAAGATATTTTACTCTGATTTCTTATGTTAAACCCCAGCTAAAAAAGAACAGAGTCAAGGTGTGAAATCAGTATCAATTTCCAGTAAAAAGACCATTTTGACAAAATAGCTGTTATACAGAAAGAGTAAGTACACAAGTATACCGTTAAGGTGACAGCAGAGTCAATGTGATTGTTTTGACATGAAAGGGTTTAGTGATCAATAGGAAGTGGGAGGGGGCTGAGCTGGAACCCCCCTGGGTGGAATTTATGTGTGATGGCAGGGTGAGAACCTGTGAGAAGCAGAAATGAAAGCAAAACCTGAGAGAGAAGTGGAGATGGTGGAAAAAGCTCTTGCAACCCCTTATCTGGAAACTCCTGAGACATATCATAATGTGCTGTGTGCCTGTGCCACCTACTGCATGTCTTGTTCTCAGAAGATACCTGCTATTTCTTTTTCAGAGGACAATAAGCTATCTAATAGTCGTAGGGACACTGTGAACACCATATTGGGTCCAGCTCTGGGGCCCCCAACATAAGAAATACATGGACCTGCCAGAGTGAGTCTCCTCTCCAGAGAGGAGGCCATGAAGGTGATCAGAGGGCTGGAGCACCTCTGCTGTGAGGAAAGGCTGGAAGAATTGGAGTTGTTCAGCCTGGAGAGGAGAACTTACAGCACCTTCCAATAACTAACAAAGGCCTACAAGAAAGCCAGAGAGGGACTTTTGGCAAGGGGATGTAAGCGATAAGATGAGGGGAAATGGCTTTAAACTGAGAGTAGGTCTAGATTAGAGATCAGGAGGAAATTCTTCACTTTGAGTGTGGTGAGACACTGCAACAGGTTGCTCAGAGAAGTTGTAGCTGCGTTATCCCTGGAAGTGTTCAAGGTCAGATTGGACGAGGCTGTGAAAAACTCGGTCTCGTGAAAGGTGTTCTTGCCCATGTCAGGGAGTTGGAACTAAATCATCCTTAAGGTGCATTCCAACCCAAACCATTCCATGTGTCTATGAACTCATAGCTATCTTCAGAAATTTCTGCTGAAAGTTTCACTCAACCTCTCCACAGCTTTGCAGGTTTCTGGCCTTCCACAAGTGAGAAACAGGGAAGAACTAACTAGACACTAATTAGTCTCAGAAAGTCCTAAGTCCTTGAATGAGTAATATACCCAAACAAATGTGGTCAGTGCAGTCAGAGCCACTAAAATTGGCTAGCACACTTTTGCTGATAGCTTCTGTGCAGAGAATCATGTCCCCACTGCTACCCCAAAAGACCCCAGTGCAAAAAGCAGGGACATACTTCAGCATCAAGGAGAATCAGATTTGCCTTATTACTATGAAAGCCAGAAAATAAACAAGTTACTTCTTCATCTCTTTCAACAGCTGTAATTTCTTTAACAATAGGAGGTGAGATATGTGTAGGCAGAAGCTGACAGTGTTTCTGCAAGCTGCACAGCACTGACTAAATTAATAACATCTTTCTACCCCCCTCCTCCAGGCTCAGAGAGACTCATATGCTGTGCTAATGAGTACTTTCTCAGTCGACTTCCCCAGCACAGGGGAGCAATGCAGACATTTGGGAGTGCCATTGTCCTTGTCTGTTTACTGTGGTGAAAAACAGAGTCTGAAATACACCTCCTGTCAAAGATGGACAGGACCCACCACTGCAGTTTCCATCCAGCTAGCTCAGTATAGTAGCCATGGTCCATGAGTCTTCAGAATGATCATGAAGTATGCAGAAGAAATCAGTGGGTTTTATGGCTGATGTGTTATCAGTAAATATGAATGAGAGAATCACAGCAGGATCATAAAATAAAATAAAATAAAATAAAATAAGCTAGTTTTAAACCAGAGGTAGCACATATCACACATATCACATTCTTAGGTCTTGTCTGCTGTTAGAAGCCAATACTGTTTCCATCCTCACCCTGTGGATGTCCATCTCCAGGAAGAGATGTCATGGGGACAGTGAAAGTGGTATCTAGTGTAATTTATTTATTTGACTCTCCCTCATCCTCTCAGCTATGTGTCCTAGACTGTTTGCAGCAAACATGTCAACTTCTTCCTTGGCATCATGCCCGCCTGTGATCCTCACTGGAAAAACTCAAGCTGTTTATTACCAACAGGAAAAAGGAAGTGTAGAGAAGGAAATTGATGCAAACTGAATGGGGAGAGCACTGAATAAAGAAGGTGTTACACTGATATTAAATTATTCTCTCCAGAATTACATTGAGTACCCCCTCCCTCACAGAAATCCATGGAAGTCCCAGAGAAGTAAGTTTTGTCATCAAAAGAATCAGGAGAGAACTTGACGTGCTCCTCTGGCTTGGGCAAACTAAAGGAGATTCAAAATTATACTTCCCATGATCCAGAGTTAAGACTTTTTTCTTTTTTTTTTAAATTTAATTTAATTTTATTGTTAAAACAAAACATTCTAGATTTTAATTTTTCAATTTGGCAGTGCATATGAAATAGGACTTTTTTAGTATTTGTAATTGTTAAAACCAAATATTTCAGATGTTGGTTTTTAAACTGACTGCATATGAAAGCAAGTCTTCAGTGAAACTAAAGGATTAGCAATTTTTAAAGGTGGTCTGTCATTAGGCACATGTGTATTGGTATGTATTTTTCCTACTTGTCCTATTGTCCGGGATCATGAAATTGAAGAAGATATAAGATGGGAAGACAGTAATGTAACTAACATTTTTGAATACAGAGAATAAAATCCTTTATACCAGCTTTGATCTTTCCATGGTATGCAGCCTTTACCTCTTTTGCTTTAGGGTAAAATTACCACAGCTGTTAATTTAACTTTGTTTACAGACCGTTTGACTTTGCAGTTCTTTCAAACCATCACAGCACCTTTGGTATCAAATTTTAGTTTGTTTTCAAACAGAGCATGCCTTGATTAGTTTATTCTTAATTATGTAAAATGAAACTATTTATCTGTGTATACAACTAACTTAAAATCACAAATAATTTTTTTTTGCTAGCTATTTTTGTCGTTTAAATACACGACCTGTAAATTGATCTAAGTCTCATGGAAAGAACGCCAAAAATACAAGCAGTTTGAATTAACCTTCCTACACAAATTAACACCTTTTGACATGGATAACTGGAAGGGACCTAGCTAACACCAGTAGTTTTGGCATTCCTTGATAGAAGAGAGTTTTGGCCAGCTGTGGATTAAGGGTGAATTACAGGAAATCTGCACTGATTTAAGTGTGAGATAAAAGACATGATTTTCAAGGTCCCTGTGAAAGATAAACAGTTCTTTTTGAAAGGCTGGGTAATTTAAATTTCTCTTCAAAAAGAAAAAGCAGAGCTGTTTCAGAACAGTCAGTCCCAAAGGCCAGTCACACATCCCTGGCCTCTGCATTCTCTGAATTGTATGCTGCAGTTATCAGATTGTCAAGACATCCCAGCTCTGCTTGATTGAGTCCTCTTTAAAGTATTAAGGTCATTTGCAAATACTTAATGATACTTTTAGGAACCATCGCTGACAAGCCCTGATCTTTAGAGCTGTAATGGGATCAGAGCCTCTCCCATTGCTCCAGCCCTTCGATACTGGTGCCCCCCTGTACAGGACTCACTGTCAGCTGTGAGGCAGCAGGGATGGATTTTTCTGCCTCCCCACGCATGTGAAGCCACCTCCACATCGCACCTGCAAGTGCAGAGAGTCTCCCTCGTCTCGGCACGACACCGAGCGGGTTTACACCATTGCAGCTGGAAAGGAGAGAAGGATTGAAGGTTATCGTGCAGGTTTCTTATTAATGCTCAAGAAAAATAAACAAACCCTCCTGTAGCAACTTCCTTGCAGGTTTGGTATGAATGCAGAGGAACAAAGATCTTGCTGTCGTTCTTGCCACACGTCCTGTGGGGGCACAGCTTCAGGAACATCTGAGTGCATCAGATATTATCTGGAGGAAGGAATGTGTCAGCTGACAGCAAGGCTGGAAACTATTGAAACAATTGTCAGCTGGGCCATTCTTATAGCTATCTCTTGTCTCTCTCAGAATTAATATCCAACAATCCTGTCCCATCTACAAACAGGTGAAAGCAAAGGACCCTTCCAGGAATTATGCAGCTGGTTGCTTTAGAGATGAGATATCTGACTGCTATCGAATTAGCAGGTTCAGTCACAAGAACACATTCCGAGAAAGAAAGTGGCCCTATTGAAGGAGAATGTCTGGAAAAGTAGATATGTATGGCCTTTAGAAAACACTGGAGACTGGAGGTGCTACCGGTCTTGTTACAGCTCATAGGTGACTGGATCTGAGTTTGTGTGTAGGTGGAAAGGTTTTTGCAATCTAAGCCAATACAAAGTCCACACTTTCTTCAAAGTTCAAGCTTCTGGTGAAAATCATTAGAGATCCCTTTCTGACTTCATGTTGAGCAAGCTCAGAAATGCTCACAGGTTTTGTTTGTCTTGTTCAGCAGGTGAAATGATGATTTTCTCGTTGTCAACCCTCATATTAATCTTGGAGGTCCTGTTTGATTATGTCTTTATGGGAAGGAGGAAGATGAGCTTGTAGCAGTGAGTTTGTAAGTATTTACAGGAAACATTCCTGACTTAGCATGTCTATCCTCTATTGGTTTCTCTATGTTTATTAAGCCGTGTTTTCTTTGGACTGGTTTATGGAAGAGAACAGTCACATTTTAAAATTATACTGGTGAATGATCATGTTTGGCCTCTGCAATCAAGGACGAATCCTTTTCAGTGCTGTCCCAATGAAGTTTACTTTCCTTCCATGCTCAGCCAAAATGATGCTGATTCCAGCATTGAGAACTTTCTGAGAACAACTCAGAGCATTGACTGTCTGCTCAAGCAGGGTGATGCTGACACCCTTCTCATGAGCAGCACTCTGCACAAAGCCTTTCAGAGCAGCTGCTCACCACCAAACCCAGTCCTTAAAAGGCACCAGACAGTTTCTAACTCTTTACACCTGAAACCTTTCCATGCATTCAATTACAGTCTTCTAATAACGTTACCTGGCTGATAACCCTAACTTCTCTCTAGCTTTGTTTTGCAGTGCTGTTATTTCTGAATCCATTTGGGCATATGTAGCCAAATGTAGCAAAAGTGTTGCCTCGGCTGGATCAGGGCTTGCACTTCACAGGTTTCTGGGTCCTAATTGTCGCAGGTCAGGCACCCAGATATGAGAGACAGCATTGGGAAATGTGGGTTAAGCCATCCGTGATGGTCATGTCAGCAGGCTTTGGATGTGCAATGTAACAGCTCTGTGCTCCTCTAAGATCTTTGTATGACTGTTTTAGCATCACTTTTGTTACTTTTGGTGTAGTTTAGTTCAGCATTCTAGCAATCAGAGTAAATTCAGAACTGTTTAACTGCACTCAGGCTAGACATCTTTGGGAGATTAAGCTTTCTTATCTGTGGTGGCTGCTGCTGCATTTTGAAAGGAGCTTAAGAGAGGCAAATACATCCATGGACATTTGCTGCCAGTATGGATTTAAAAGCAAAACGCAGTCAGAAAGGCTACCAAAAAACTACTTCACTTAGCTGATAACTCAATTTGTTGATAAGAAAGGGGGAGTGTTTTGTCTCTCTGTATCAGATAAGTGACTTATCACTCCCTGCACTGTTGATGATGAACATGTTCATCTGGCAGATAGTAGCAATAAAGCTGCATCTCTCCTTTGCACTGCAAGACATATGCTGCATCAAATGAAATTAGGGGAAATAGATTTAAATAACTTCTTGGTAAATGCTTTTAAAATCAATTTATAATTAACCTGTGGAACCTCCTGCTGCATTTTATTAAAAAGGGAAATACCATGCTTGAAAATGGATGTTTCATGTAAGCAATAATATGAGGAGATAAAAAGTGTAAAAAGAAGGGAGAAATGGCACCACTGCTACGGACTAGGATTGCCCAGTTTAAGAGGTGGTCTGCAGTTGAAAGTGACGCTCTATTTTCTTCCTACACTGTCCAAGTATAGGTTGCTGTTAGGTATAGGTGTATTTCTGATCTGGTTGGCTTTTAATATTGTGCACATGGATGCAATATAGCTTGGGGGCACACCTTTTCCAGGAGAGCAAGCTTCTCTGGGGTGGGGGGATGTCCTGTTACAGCTGTTTTCTGAGGTGTTTAAAGCACAGACAGAGCCTAAATGCACATCTCCTTTGAGCTGTGTCTTGTTACCCGGGCTGGGGAGGCCTCAGCAAGATGTCAGCATGCATTCCAGCACAATGTGTCTGGCTGTAGAGCCAGGCTGTCCTACAGGATCCCAGTGTGGGTGCAGAGCCACCAATGCCTTGATTTCCACTGCTGAGGGAGGCCAGAGAAAGCCTCTGTCTGTTGGTACTCAGCAATGCAAATCAGTGCAGTGGGTTGTGCCCACACATCTGCATTGATCCCCTCCTCAAGATTAAGTCTAAGCTTCAGGACACTTGTGTGCCAGTCCAGGCTTTGACCTTGTAGGAGGAATGCTGTTTCACTGGGCTTGTTTCTGCTTGCTTTAGTTTAGTTTGTGCATGGCAGAAGCTGGGCTAAATCTCTAAAAATGACTGTGCACTGTGCACTGATGGGCAGTTCCTGGGGACTGCTGAGACCCAGCATATCAAACCCACCTACCAGGGCTTGGAGCCACAACCCCTAGCATGAAAACCCCAAGAACTGATTCAGCCTTGCTACTTCCACTTTTGGTGGGGAGTTAGAGGGGCTCTTAAATTCCCAGTCTCTGTGCTGGATTTCCTTTCCCTGAACAACCCTTTTGTAGAGCAAGCCCTGTAGACAAGGCTGCATTCCATTTTCACCTACGAGCTCCTGATTTTGGGGCCAGATAGGTGGTGGGAGAAGATCTTTCACTCACTAATTGTTTTCTCTGCAGATTGATTTTGTTTTATTTTCTTACTTTATAAGATTCTTGGTGGTGTTGCCTAAGTCCAGTCCTTCCTCCTACTGACATTCAGACTCTGTCCTTTGCTCAAATGGGAGAAGATGGCTGCAATTATGACTGCAGTGGCAAGAAAAGCTTTGATCAGAAATGGGCCTGACGAGGAGTGTGCTGAGGGATTAATGTAGAGCTGACTTCATCAGCAGCTGAGAGTTCCGTGGAGGAGGAATTTAGGTTCTTCTTACAGCCTCAACAATGCAAAGCAGCCGTCATCAACAAGGTGTTCCCCAGAGGATGCTAATCACTCTCCTCCCTCTTAATCAGCAGTTAAGAGTCTCTCTTCTTTCTACTTATCACTTAGTCAGGGATGCCAGAGGTATTTCTTAGAAGATAAGAACATTATTTACACCCAGTCTTAGAAGGGAAAGAAGAGGTTGTCAGAGAGCTACAACCATTATTGTTCCTGTTATCCTTTGCATCGCAAAGGCACTTCACCATGCTCAGACCCCATCCTGAAGAGCCAAGTATGTTGCAGTGACTGTACTGCCTTAGCTCTGAAAGGGCTGAAGAGATGTGCAGCAGGGGTGGGGGAGGGAGGGCCAGAGGACCGAAGTACAGGGTCCTACACTGCATACAGCTATAGATCAAATCTATATAAAGCCCCAGATTTTCTCTCACCTATCGCGGCCTGTGTGCTTGGGGAGCAGGGAACATCTCTCCTCCCCATTCACTTCCATTAGGACTTATCTGCAGATCCAAATTATGTTATCCAATGGATGTAGGGTAACCTCTTGTACCAATAGAGTTCTAGAGTAGCTGGGCCCTCCTGTTAGTGTCATGAGAAAGGGCACTGAGAGATGCATGTCACTTTGGGTGAGAAGAGACATAAAAAATTAGAATATGTACTTTAGGACCATCTAGCTCTGCTTCCTACTAAGGACTGGGCATTTTTTTCTTGTTTTATTTATTTTTTAAAATCAATGATTAAAAAAAAAGGCGTTAGAGTTGAGACTACTGTGTGCTTCAGAACACCAGGTTCTGTCTACACGTGTGATGAGAAGGCTGGATAGGTACATATGCCAGCCCCCACAAACAATGTGCTAATATCTACAGCTACAACGTCGTCAGTGCTCAGATATTTAACCAGAAGGTATCTCTGCCTTCAGCTCATGTTCTTCTAAGCTTCCCTTGTTATTCTCTCTGCTAAACAGACAGAAAATGATATTATGTCTATGAAGCCAAAGGCTATGTGTGTGCATGCTGTGGAATTTAGTCATGATATTGCTAATTGGAATGTTCAAGGTCATCCTTACATTCTTACATCGTTACATTTACATGCTTGGTCATTTTCTCCTGCATTAACTGCAGTTAATGTGAGAGTTGTACTCCCTCCCTCAGAGTTCCAGAAGCTGCTGTCTGCTTCACACTGAGTAGATGGAGTCCTTGGGGAGTCCCAAAGTGGGAAATGTCCTGGATAATTTTGTGTGATGAAGATTCCCAACTACCCTTAACTTTTCTGTACAGGGAAAATGGAAGAACCCATTTGTAGGTCACTCAGTTAAAATGATACAGCATATGGAGTGCAGGTGTGTTACATGTCTGCAATATTATTATTAATAGAGATACCAAACAGCTCTAAACCAGCAAACCTCAGTACATGGGGTCCCATGGCAGCTCAGAGCTTAGACAAAATTCACTTACCTCACTTTGTCCAGCCTCTTCTGAGATCAGCAGTTTGTGGGGAAGGGCCTGTACCATAAGCTGGGTGGCTCTGAGATGTTTCAGGCACATCAGTGCATCACTGCATTACTGTGTGCAGTGCAGACATACTCCTACTCCCAAATGGATTGGTGCTACTTACCTAAGGAAACCTAAGGGAAGGATCTGGGGCAGAAAGAGGGGTGGTCTTCTTCAGGTATGGACTGGTAGTTCATCTGATCAACTTTTGCCCCTGGCACGGTGCTGCCTCTGGTTTGTTATCCTTAGCAGGGCCATTTGCTTGGCAATGCTCGTTGTTACTTACAGGTTTCCCTACACCATCAAAGAGGAGCAGGGAACAGGGTTTTGGTGGCCACAGAAAGACCTGGGAGAGGGCAGTGGCGAGGTCAGATTTCTCAGTGTCCCTTTCAACTGCTTTGGGAAACTCAGGACCTCTTCAGAGCTGCATAACCAGAGATGTCACTGAACACCCCTGTGTCCCAAGCACAGCAGTGTGTAGGAGAGGCTGCAGCATGGAAGCATGCATTGAGGAAGTTCAGACCTCAACATGCCTCCTAGCACCTTGCTGGTGAGGTGGGCCACTGGAGGCAGAGCAAAAGAGACCCTCTTTTTGACCTTGCAGCTATTTCAGAGCCTGTGATATCAGAGTAACTATCTTGCTGCGAACTTAGGCTTATCTATCTCACATATACATGAAACTCAGTAATAACTAGCTCATATATTTATTCCTAAGGCAGCTACAGAGAGATTTGATGTTGCTTAACTCATCCACTATCACTGATCACTTTTTGTTACATCCTTGCCTGAAGGCAAAGACTTTGGTCAAGCTAGAAATGCTGGTAGTCTCTGAACAGCTTCAGTTATTGGACCAAATGACTGTTCGGTGACTTAGAGTTGTGAAAGCAGGGGGAAAAAATCACAGTGATTGTACAGTCAAGCAGAAGAGGGAATTCTGTGATGGGGAGTCACTGCCATGCTCTTGCTTTCAGCTGTTATGTGAGGAAGGGGTGACTCTTCTCCAGGCTCTGGAGCTAGCTCAACTCCTCCAAACACGAGGCAAGCCCAGGTGCAAACTTTGTGGCTTAGCCCCATGTTAATACGTTCCCAAACACTAATTAGGAGTGGTGAATGAAGAGAGAAATGCAGGTTAATGTAGCATGCTGGCAGTTTTGAGACTGCCTGCCAAATGAAAGCTTTGGGGGTGATGCATAAGTAGAGACCAACAACCTGCACACAAGGGAGCTGGAGAGTTTGGGCTGGTGCAAATGCTACTTCCTCTGGAGGGAAGATGAAAAAAGGTTGTAGGGTGCCAGTATTCAAAAGGAGAGAGGAGAGGCAAAAAATCTGGGACATGGGAATAGATAGTCTTCCTGAGGACAAATGCTGGAGACCCTCTTTGCCTTAGGCAGAGTCTACTGGAAATAAGATGGAACTGTAGGTAGCTGGAAACTCAGAGATATGCCTGGAGGTGCTTGCAAGCTCTGCAAGGACAGTGATGTCACTGTTGGTTCTACTTTTAGTGGGGAGTTAGAGGGGCTCTTAAATTCCCAGTCTCTGTGCTGGATTTCCTCTCTCTGAAGCAACCCCCTTTTTAAATCAAGACTTGTAGACAAGGCTGCATTCCATCTTTACATACAAGCTCCTGATTTTGGGGCCAAATAGGTGGTGGGAGAAGAGCTTTCACTCAGTAGTGAGCCACTGTGTGATTCCTGCAGGTGGAGTGATGCAGGACTGACCTCAGCAAGTAGGTGAGGGGTTTTTGCTGAGCAGTGAGTCAAGAGCTCTGTGACCTAAAAGCCAACAGTTTTCCTCTTCAGTTCAGCAGGTCTGTGCTGTTGTTACTGAGAAATCATAACCAGCTTCATGGCATCAGAATGTACTGCTGGGCAATTGCTCTCCATGGGATCTCCTCTCTCCTCCATTTCTTTTTCAACTGGATGCAATATTCCTTGTTTTTTAGGTGGATTGACTGGAAGGTTGAAGGACAGCAAAGCAGTGCAAGGAACAAATATTTGGGAGAAGGAGAGAACATGAAGCAACATTCCTATAAAAGCGAGAAGGAAAGCAGATCAACTTCAGTGTAAAATATTTACAGTAAAGCTGTTGACTTGGAATTTTCTCTCAAATTCCTCCGTCAAACCAGGCTTTTGAAAGGTTTGCTAAAGATCACAAGCCTTAGGGGCAGGTCTGTCATGTTTGGTTTCTACAGGCTTGTTTTCAACAGCTCAGGTGCAATTTTCATATTGTTGCAACACTTCCTGGACCAAATGCAAAGGCTCAATGTCCCACCAAGTACCTGCTTGTCTTCTTGCTGTCTATGCTCCCACAGCATTCATATCTGAGATTGTATTGTAGAGGTTGGAGAAAGGATTGTATAGGTTGCAAATGGTCCAAACAGATTTTTTTATCTTTTACCATGAGGTACATTTTGGGATTTTTTCTCCTGTCCTACTTTTATGAATTGAATTATAGGAATGTTTACATCAGAAAGGACTGCCTGAATTAATCTAGTAGTCCTGTTTTTCCACAGCGGTACTCCCATCTTGGCTTTGGAGGGTGAGGTTTGAAATGTCTCAGTGCTCAGTAACTTCTATTTTTTCCCTCCCTGTATGATTTTTCATGGAATTATAGAACGGTTTAATTGGAAGGGACCTTAAAAATCATCTAGTTCCAATTCCCCTGCCATGGGCAGAGATGCCACCCACTAGATCAGGTTGCTCAGGGCCCCGGTGGGGCATCCACAACTTCTTTGGACAATCTGTTCCAGTGCCCTTACCACCCTCACCTCTGCCTCGAGGGTAACAATGTCAGATGAAGCCAGTTACTAGTTAAGATGCGATAGTTAGTACCAACATCACTTTAAATTAGTTCTGAGGTCAGCATGTTCCCATGTAAATTTTTTTTTATATTCCCTACTATCTCTTCTTTCTTCCTCCCAAGCGACATGGATCCTGAAGGTTCTTCTAAGTATTAATGGTATCATAAATGCATGTAATCATGAATATGAACAAAGGTAATGTGCTACTTGGAGTATGTAGAGATGATGTGCTGAATGTTTCCTTACCTGATCAGATCTAGAACAAAGACAGCAGGGGAGCAATCTGAGTTCAGGAGGAGATGAAGCACCAATGAGTTTAGGAATAGTTCAGGCTCATCTTGGAGCGCAAAGACCCAACCTGTTGTTGCATCTGCAAGCAGATGAGGAAAGCTAAGATTTGCATTGGTTCCAATTTGCTTCAAGTGGAAGCAGGAAGTGAAGCTACAGAAAAGTTTTTTTGACAGATTCCAGCCAAGAAAACAGGCAAGGTCAGCAAAGTCTTGCTCTTAGTTCTGAGCTGAGGAGAGCCCATCTGTCTGTTTGCCTGGGGCTCTGCAGGCAGCCATCTGCCTTGGTAACTGAGCTGTGGAAAGCACAATCTGAAGGATGGGAGCAGAAGCCGAGGAGGAGCTGGACCTGCCTCTCACACCCACAGCGCTTTGTACAGGATGGCTGTCAGCAGTGAGCTGGCCGTGGCTGCCATCTGAGTGCCACCAGAGCACAGCCACCCCAGCAGTGCAGGTATTGGACTTCATGGCACTGCTTCAACCATCACAGGTGACTTGATTTGGGTTGTATTTGGGCCTGGCCTCTGTGGCAAACAGGCATTGAGCAAACAGGGGCCACAGTACCACTTCTGGTTAGCTTTGGAAGTAGGGGAAGTGCATCTTCTCAGCAGAGAATCTGTGCTGTGCTTGGCTTGCTAAGCAGAAATGTCCTTATGACAACATATGTTATCACTCATCTGTGTCAAAGGGAGCCCTGTTTAGGTTTCCTCAGCAGATGTGACTGTAACAGATGTGTTATAAATGTGATATCTCGTGGGGATATGGATCATGCAGACCCACTGAACTGTGGGGACACAAAGGATTTTGCTTTATGTACATTTTCTGTACTTGAGTACAAATCTCAATAATTTCTCAAATATGGCTCAGTATAATCATTAAATCCTGTTCTTTAGATGGCTAGTCTTGAGGGGATCTTGTTAAAGGCAACACTTTCCTGTATTGATGTTTTTAACAGAGAATACTCATTACTTAATAAAGACCTGGGATGTAATGAGCTGGTTTACAGTTTAGTTGTACCTGTATTCAAGTAATACTTACAGTTTCCACGCTAAGAGCAGATGAGAATCTACTAATCTAGAGTAAATTTTTAGGAATTCCACTGCTATTAATAGCTTACTCTAATTTTGCATGAAATCAGGATATAAACTCTAATGGAAGATATGGGAATTAGGTTTTTTTATATGGTGCATTATATGATTACCATTAATACCAATGTTTTAGACTCTGTAGTATAACTATAATTTATCTTAAGAATCTCACCTTTTTTTCCCATAGAAATGGGGATGTTTGGGCTGAATTTAAATCCCTTCCCAAATGACATAAACAAAACCAAGACAGAATAGGAAGTTATGCCTATATAATTATATCCATTTGCACTTCTGTATTAAGTTACAGGGAAAATGCTTTCCCAAGTAGGTCACTTAATTTTAGAACAATTAGTAACAGCTATATCACTGTTTTTTTCTGGGTATTCACTGAGGCTCTGTAACACATCAAATGCCAAGAAAAAAAAAAAGTAAAGAAAAGAAAAAGAGAAACATGTTTTAGTTGTGAAAAATGAAAGTATATAAACCCTTGTCTCTCACACCCCAGCTGGGTGGTCTAAGAAGGTTATGCACTCTGCCCAAAATTATATTTTTATATTTATAAATAATTCTTCTAGTTCTTCTCAAAAGGAGGCTTGTGAGGTGCTAGATTTCCACCACCCTGAATTTTTCAAGAACCTTTTTCACAGGGCTGCAGGACCCAGTGAACATCTGGAGGTCATGTTCACACCTGAGTGCCTAAGCTGTGCTGGTCTGCTGCCTGGAGCACCCGCCTCATCTCTTGGGAAAACACACTGTGTGAACCTAAACTGCTGGAGCTCATCACAGCAATCTCTGATGTAGCCTGACAATGTCCAGGAGTGGTGTCATCAGCACAGACACAGAGGATGCTCTCTCAGCAAGTTCCTCCCTGTCCCTGCTGAGGACTTCTGCCAGCACACCAGCATCTGCTGGGGCCTGCAGAAGGGGCACTCTCACTGGCACAGCTTTTCTGGCAGAAAATATTTCCACTGATGCTATTTATAGGAAAAAGAATTGCACTTTTAGCAGCATAATTTTTCCCACAGGGAATGGTTTTCCTGCAGCAATGCAGTAGTACCAAGAGTGCTTTATTTACTGCTGAAAACTACTGATATTCCTGCAGGCTGGAGCACCATACAGACAGCCCTTGTGAAGCTCCTATCCTCTCACAAAATAAGGTATTTGCGATATCACTTATTTTTACCATTCCTGAATGACATAACCACCTAAGCAGAATTCTGTAGAGCTTTCTCTGTGCTGAGGACATCTGCCAGCAGAGCTTTCTCAGTCCTGGCTCATGCCTCACCACACCTCCCTCCAGCAGACTGTGGCTGAGCAGGTCTGCTGTGCAGGTTTCTAGCATACTGCTGTGTCACCAGTAAGTACCTGGATAATTTTTATCCTCACACAGGATTGGTTTATCAGCTGCAGGTGGCCAAAATAATTATACACACTGCTCTCTATGAAAACTGGGTCAACAGGATAGTACTTCTTTTTATGTTCTGTCAGGCCTCTCCGATTTACACCTAGGGTCAGACTTCAGGGAGAAAGATTTTTGAGCTAATGCAAGAAGCCATCACATCTATTCAGATGATGCCACCTTTCTAAGGTATTTTCTTCCCTCTAATTTTGCATCATAATGTTGGCTATGATACAATCATTGCTCTTGACAAAGCAAGAAAGGAGAGACCAGGGGAAAAATATTGATATTTATTTAAAATGAAGTATGATAGATAAATGCACATCCCTGTTATGTCAGGGCATGAAGAAGCATGGACTTCCAGCACCACAACTTTCCAGGCAGACATCCTAAGGGCCAGTGCTAAGGGCTGGCAAAACTGCATGTTTAGGACTGCATCTTCCTTTGCCCATGGGATGTAGTTTTCCCAGACCAGTCCAGTGTGCACTGTGTATGTGTGTTTACATCTAGGAAAGCTGTAAGGTGACGGAGCTCTTCAGCTGGTGGGGTTGTGATCATTTCCATTGAGAGGTGGTGGTTGCTTTTAACATCAGTTTTAAGGTACCAAAGCCTGAGAAGCACAGTTTCAGCCCAATGATTTGCCAAACCTTGGTATCAGTGACTTTGGAAGAAGAGTAGGGAAGGGTCAGGAATGGCATATCCCTAGAGTGTGTTTCTATGTAATCTCTACCAATACATGGTTGGCTTCTGCTTGTGTGTTTTGCTTTCCCATTGAGTGCAATGCTGGGTTCTGATAAGGATCTTGCACCTTTTGGATTCCAGCTCATTTCGTCACCTGACTGGCCATGCCTGTGCTGGCACAGGAAGCAGGCCAGGACCTGCGCCAGCCCAGAGGGTGAGAGGCATGGCATGGCTTGTACTAAGGGAATTAAGCCTTTCTTCTCCACAGAGCAGGGCACTCTTCTCTACAAGACCAGCTGGAAGCTGTCTCCATGGCTCTGCTTTTCTGCTGTTCTGGTGTTGACCAATGGTAAGAATGAGATCTGCAGGTGGTTTTACTCTTAAAATATCCATCTGCTGAAATGCAATTACCTCTGGTGTGTTAGCAGCTCTTGTGTGTTGGTAGACATAACTTCTCTAGACCATTAATTTTTTACATGCTGGCACTATGTCACTCCCTGTTTGCATAGTCTCTTAAGGAAACAGATGCAATCTTTTCCATCTCTCCCCGTGCTGACGTCTTTCTGTGCTGCTCATCACTCTCATCAGCTGTTCCTGAGCTGCATCTAACCCACAGTTGGAAATTCAAAGCCGGGCCCCTCCCCAGCTGCCACTTTGATGTCCCTTTCTCCCCCTCCGCGTCACCGACATTGCTCCCTTTGAACACCGGCATCGTGATAAGGTTTATGAAATTACCTCCCATTAGGATGAGGGCACCCAAGCCCTGCGTGTCTCAGGATCATCTGCTGCTTCTGACATGGGCATGGGTAAGTATCTTCTAGCAGAAAGACAAGACTCATTGTGGAGTTGCCACAATTTGTGAATCAGAGCCCTGGAATACATGCATAAACACTAATTAAACCCAATTTAAAAGTGTCTGATATTTATCGGGCTTCATTTAGTTAGGGATCAAAATTAAATTATTGATTAGTTACTGAGTAAAGCTATGTCAGTGTAATCCTCTAAAGTAAACAGAAGAATATATACCTGAAGGGACCTATTCAATTCTCAGTCAACTTCAGAAAACATTTCATTTGTTGCCACTTAGGAATATCATAAGCCTGAAAGCCAAATGTTTGCATTTAAATTACATCCCAATGGAAATTTTGGGGGTTGAATTCACTGCATAATTCACTTCTCCTGAAAGTCAGAGCTTAGAGGATGTCTGGATCTAGAGTTGATTATTGTTTTGTTTTCTTTTCTTTTCTTTTCTTTTCTTTTTGGTAATTTAGGATTTAGGAGACAGGAGCCAGCAAAGCCTGCTTGCTCAGTAGCTTGCAGAAAGTTTTCCAAATCTGGACAGATGATGGGGGGAGCAGCAATGATATCACTGGCAGAATACATTATAACAGTTGTTGGAAAAGACCTTCAGAGCAACAGAATATGACCGAAATCCTGGAGCAGAGTGAGAATTGCAGACAAGGGTCTGGGATCTGGTCTTGGAGGATACCAAGTGTTAGCAACTTCACTAGAAGTCTACAACAGACCATTAGGAGACATTAAATCTCTGTGCAAATGTTATCTTAATCCAAATAGGTTTAGGGATAATTTATACCAGCAAGAATAGGAGAGATATCAAGAATTTTCTGGACAGGAAGAAAAATTAATATTGGCATTTCTTTCCTTGAATACTCCATCTTGCTCTTCATCACTATTTCTATTTTAAATGGGAAAATATAAGCTGCAGATCTGCTACTGCTACTAATTTTAAAATTAATATCTCCCTTTTCCTTTTTACCCCAGAATTTTTAACTTGTTAGTAATTGGTGAGATATGCAGACCATGGAGCCAACTGGAGTCTCACTATTTATGTTATGGTAGAGCCTAGAGATCATAATCGGTCTTCCAGGTGCTACACAGGTAGAGGCAGCCTGCTCCAAAGAGCCTCAAAATAGGTAAGGGGTGGAGGGGGAACAACAAAAAGATAGGGACAAGAGTGTGAGCTCAGGCTGCCAAGCAGGTTGGAGCTGGGACTTGTCTCCTGCATCCTCCATCACCCTGTGCTCCAGGAGGGTTTTCCACTGTGTTCTGAGTGTTGAGTTTCAGCATTTCTAGGTGATTTCTAACTCATGTCACTGACATGGCCAAAACTCAGCCTATTGCCTTTTTTTTTTTTCTTGGAAGGGCATATATGAGCTGAGATACCAGTCCCAATAAATAGAAATGCTGCCAGAATTTTCACTCCAATGGTACAGAAGATGTTACTACAAAAAGCCCTGCTGCTATTTCTATCCCTCATCCAGCTGCCCTCCATAGCTTTCTGTTTGTGTTTTTCTCTTTTACTAGAAGCCTTACCACCAAGCAGAGGGTGGGGGCTGGAGCCGGGAAAAAGCACCTAAACAGAGCAGACTGCAAAGCAGAAGTGGGTTGGCTGTGGGGCTGGTGACAAAGAATTCTTCCTCCAAAGCGTAACTTTGACCATAAACTCTAGTTCCACTTAGTAACTGAAATTACCTCAATTTTGTCCAGCCTCCCCACTTGACTCATATAAAGAGTGATAAAGGAAGACAAGGGTAAAATTATCTCTAAATAAAAGATGAGGTAATTTTGAAGGCACATTAGACCTTTATATGTATTATGGCTCTTTATATAAGCCCACTCAGTGCTGAAGCATCTCCAGTATGGAGCTGTCACCTGGTATTTTCCACTTTATGGCAGTCTGCAGAAAATGTGACTGTCTCTGGTGAAAATTATTCAGAAATCCTCACTAACTTTCTGGGGTGGGAGGTTGCATTGATGGAGATGGTTTTGTTGTTGTCTCCTGTTTCCCTCTAACCTTAGCCGTCATTTTCGAAAGAAATAAAAAGGAGCCATCTGTATATAAATCAAAAATCTCAGTGAGCTCAAAGAAGGTGTTTCCCAAGCAATATCTGCTGAAGGGGATGTACAGGACAGATGTGGGTGAAATTCTGGCTGAAATTCAGCTGTTTTTGTTATACTACCTGGATGATCCCAAACATCTGACCTTAAAATCTGTGAATCATACGTGGTGAGATTAGTGCTGGTATGGATGCTGTAGCAATGCCACAAACATAAACAACTGTTGGTCTGATATATTAAAAGATTTAGTGTTGGAGAATATTTTACACTGCCTGAAAAAGAATAATTCTTGCAGGGATTGCTGACTAGGAAATTTCTAATTTCCCTCTTCTGTCTTCATTTTCAGTCTTCTTTGGTGTATGACGTGATGTATTTTTGGCAAAGAAGGCCAGGCATAGGACAGAGAGGCCAAAAGCAGTAGGAGCTCTTAGCCATGACATGAACTACTCTGTATACCAAGCTCCATTTCTACTTCTCTTCCCTGAAGGGCACAGGGGAGAAGAGATTAGCTGTGTCACCTTTGATGGAAATCAGCTTGCTGGAAGGGAGTCGCTGGAAGGTCTAAAACCTACTTGGCTACTTTTAGACTTGTCAAGTCTCATGAATTATCTGGGAGAGTCTCTCACTTGTTCACCTCTCGTCTCATCCCAGACACTGGCAGCAGGGTGACCTGACCTCATTCTTGCAGTGGGACCTAGAGGGCCAGTGTAGCTTACTGGGGAAAGCTACCTGTTGTATCAGGGTTAGGAGATGCAGGGCTTGGAAACCAGATTATGTGCACTCAAGGGTGACCTCACATCCACAGGAGACTTGAGGGAAGAGAGTCTTCTGATGCAACTAGTCAAATTATCTGACTTCTGAAATCTCGCATGTGTGATTAGAAAGATCAGAAATCCATAGGTCTTCCAACATTCTCCTCACCTGTTTTTTTGGTGTTTTGTTTTTTGTTTTGTGTGTTTTGGGTTTTTTTTGGTTTTGGTTTTTTTTTTTGTTTGTTTGTTTGGTTTTTGGTTTTTTGGGGTTTTTTTGTTTTTTTAAGCAGGGTATGCTGTAGGAAGGAGTAAATCTTTCTGATCTTGTTGCACCATGACTGTCATTAGTTATGGTACATTCAGAGACACATGGACTCCGGGTTAAGAAGGAGGCAGTGATTAGCAAATTTCACCCCCCTTTACCCTCTGGCTCACTTAGACTTTAGAACTTCTCCCCAGAAATGGGATTAAGTCATAGGTTTGATAAAGAGATCTAATCTTGTTGTAAAGGATCTAAGTGAATCCTCCTCTCACTTGGCGAACTGTCCCAGTGTTTAATCATTCTTACCCCCAGGAAATGGCATCTTGTTTCAAGGTCAAGTTTATCACATTTCCACTCCAGCTACTGAAACCTTCCTTGAATTTCTAGGAGGAGGCTTCCCTGGGAGCTGGGTTAGCTCTCTGTTCTGAGATGCCCAGCACTTCAGTTCAAAGAAGTGACCTCTGCATTGGTCTAATGTGCTCCCAAACTGCAGGAGGGCGACAGCTGAGAGGAGGATGGGGACACACCAGCCAGTAGGGAGAGAAGAAAGTTCCTCCGTGTCTGGGAGTCAGTAGTCATGCTTACAGTCGTGCTTTACCTCCCTAGTTAGCTCAGCGTGCTGTGTTCTGGTGTATCAGTCATCCTTGCTCATAGGTCTCCAAAGGGACTGGATTCACATCAGAGTGGAACCAAGAGGGTTGGGGCTCCGCTGGTTCCATGGTGTGACACTGACCCCACCACTGCACAGCCCGTGCCTTGTTCCTTTTGGGTTGGCTGGTGGCCAGGTTCGCCCAAGGAGCTTTTGCTGTGTACCCAGCTCTTGTGGGGCTCTGAGATCTCGGGCAATGCTGCGAGACTGACCCAAACTGTTGTGAGCATGTCCTTATCCCCTCGCAGAAGTGCCTTGTTTATTCTGCTTGGAGACCTGGAAAAAATGCTTCTGGCAGAAACTCCTTTTATATGGACTTGTTTCAGCCCATAAAATGTGCATCTACAGGAAAAGATTTTGAATTGCCTGCTGTAGCCCTGTAATCAAAATCTTAGGCCTCTTCTACTATGTCCCTGGTCCTGGGAAAAGAGTCAAACCTGCTGCCTGCTGTTGGCTGAACAAATTCCTTATTATTCCAGCCAGAGTCATCCAGGTCTCCTGGCCTGCCTTGACCCTGCACTCCTCAAACCATTATTGCAACAGCAACAAGGGAAGATTCAGGCCAGCTGTCTGAGAGTGGCCAAAGCAAATGAGGAGGAGGCAACGTGTGCTGTGGCCCCAGAGCCAAAACCTCTGTGTGCAGCCTGCAGGGAGCCAGGGAATGGGGTGCAGGGCTGCAGCCATCTCCTAGCAGACCTGGAGCCAGCAGCCGGCTTCACGTTGCTGGAATCCAGCTGCAAGGGAGAACTCGGCAGAGGTAAGTCCCTGGAGTCCTCTGCTGAGTAGTTTATTGATGTCTTGGTTAACCACTTGTGGTGTGAGCCAAGCATGTCTGTGAAACTTACTGCTCCAGAGCTGCGAGTGTAAGTACCTTCTGTCACTAGAGGAGGGAAAGATGGATGTGGGAGAAAGGAAGAGCATATGTTCCTGCTTGTAGTGCTGCTGGTTAGCATGAGGCAGTGGGAGGAATGTGTGTGGTGAAGGCATTTTTGACTGTACATTCATTATGGCCATGAAATCAATGGTTTTTTCCAAGTAAAGAATATAGTGCCTAATGTCTTGCACAGCATTGGAGACATAGAAAAACTCAGTGTCCTCAAATACCTCAAGAAACTTTTCCTTAAGTGTGCAGGTTCTTGACTCCACTCCAGCTGAAAGTACTTGGGCCAACCCCATCCACATCTCTATTGAAATGTCAGCCCGTTGGTGGTGGCTTTTCAAATAGGCTCCTAGCAAATTATCCTCTGCAGCCTTTGCAGGCTGGTCCTTGAACATCTAAAATAAATAGTTTTACAGACATAGCTGGCATATATTTGCTTGTACCTCAGTCCTCTGGTTAAAAAATGTTAGTGGGTGTGGACAGCCTTGTCATCCTGGATGTTCCTGTCTTCCCCTGGCTCACCTTCACTACTGAATAATCTGCAGCCTTTCATCTATCAGAAAGGAAGTGTTGTGAAACTACCTGTGCCATCTCCAAGCTGGCTCCTCAGCTAATGAAAAGGGGAGTGTCTCCATGTTCCTGCGTGTTGACTAAGTAAATCTAGAAATGATCCTTTGGCTATCACTGCATTCCTTAATGGTTTTTATTTTTTGTGTGTTTGTGTCTGATTATCTGTTGAAACATAGGAAATCTTGATAGTTAATAGGGCTAAAATGGATACTTTGTCCTTCTGCTTGTTTTAGTAAATGAAATGATTTTGTGAACAAAAGAATAAGTACTGGTTAGAACAGTACAGTGCTTTGCTCATAATAAGCACAAAGTTGGGTTGTTCAGGAGATGAACTAGGCTTGCAAGTTCAGAATTCCGCTAACTAAAATAATAGATAAATAAAGGTAAAACTTGTTCTCAAGCATCTGCTCTTTAACTAAAAATGTCATTGAAGGTATTTGTGCTTGTCACTGAAGGGAGGAGGTCACTCATGAGCACAGGTAGATAGAACTGAGATGGCTGAGGCAGTTGCATCTAGCTGTCCTCCCTGTTTCTCTCCTGGTGGTCAGCATCTTGCTGAAATGCTGGTGAAGCTGATCTTGAACTACAAAGCTCAAAGTCCAACCCAAAGTTTACTTTAATGTTCCTTTCTGTAGGCTGCAGTGCCTGTGGGTCATTTTGTTGGGTTGCCCCTGTGGCAGGGCAGGCAATCTCTGTGAGCAATAACTGCTCCAGCCACCTCACTAGCATTTGAGATTAAGGTAATAATCACTAATTTTAATTTACAGCAGTGGAAGATGTGGTCTTACCTTGTTTGCTTTCTAAGGTCATGTGTGGTTCTGGTGGGGAGGTGCAATTGGCCACTAGTTCAGGAGAACCAAATGATTAGATCTGATCTGTAGGTAAATAAATATCCATCAATAACTTGGCCTCTCTTCTCTACTCTAGTCTTGTTTCTTTGTACAGAGAGCACTCACTTTAATAGCAGGTTCAACCTGTGGCTGTTTGAATAAGATCCCGTATGAGTTTTTTCACAGTCACTGCAGCTTTGGAATCTTCCCTCTGGAACCATTCAGTTATTACCAACATTGAGAAAATCATTGTTGCTCTCAAGAAGTAAATGTGTATGAAACACACATATACAGTAAATGCTGCAAACCCACAGGCTTGTGTGGCTGTTTAGTCCCTTTTTTTTGCCTGGACAGTGTCCTATCCTGATGGCACATGGGGACATCTAATGGTTGAGTAACAAACCACAAGGAAATTTCCCATTCTATGTCTGATGTTTTTAACAGAATTTGTCTCTTCTTTGCCAGTTTTCACCTTTAAAAATTGTCAGTTTTACTGATTTACTTGTTTAATTTACTCATTTTTAGGGGCAAATTGGAATACTGAGCTGTAATTTCAATCTAGTTAGCAAACTCTTTCTTCTAAGCAGAAATAACAGAGAGAAACCTAAGGATACTCGTCTGCCTAATTTAGCAAGAAGATACAGGAATGACTTCACTGTGAAACAGATATATTTCCAGTAGAGAAACTACTGGTTGAACTCAGCTCAGTTTATCACACGACTTAATCAGAAGCAAGAGCTCTGAACGGAATGAAAATTTTGCCACTAAACTAGCTTATTTGTTTTGGTTTTGTCTGTTTGTTTGCTTGTTTTGGTTTGTGGGTTTTTTTTGTTTGTTTTTTTTTTTTTCTTTTTAGTCTGGAGTAGAGTCCTGAAGGAAAGTATTGGATCTTACATTTCCTGACATTTTCAAATGAGGCCTGTATGCATTTTTGCAAGATGAGCTTTAGTCAAATCTAAATTCCTACCCTCAACCCATTAAACTCAATGTGGTTTAATGGAGAATGTAATCCAAGAGGCTAGACTTAATCTTTTAATGGGCCTGTTGGCTTTAAATTTATGAAGAAATATTTGGTGTCTTTGTGTGCTTATAAGACTCTACTCACTGCAGGTTTGGTTGGCACATGGTTTCGTAGTTCCTTTGACCAAAGTTTCTTGTCTTTTTCCTTTGATGGAGCTATTTATATTAGCAGGGATTGTCTTTTTGTGCACACATTTGGGTTGTTCTCCTGCCCTACTCTGTACTTCAACTCAACTATTTTATTGCCCAGAAGGGATGAAGGCTACTGAAGTTAAAGTGTACTCAGGACAATACAATCTTCTTTCTGCTTTGGTTCTTGTACATCCTAAACATGCACGTGGTGTCCAGATGTTGGCCTACAGATGTCTGTAACTGTTGAAGAAATTCCTACATAGCTCATCAAGTTTTCTATCGAGATCTTTATACTATGAGGAACCCTTCAGGTTACCACAGCTGCAGGTTACACAATATGTGTGGATGTTCTGCTATGGCTTGGGTAGGCAATCACTTGGCTGATTACTCATTGGAAAGCAGAATAATTAATAAAGTTAAATCAAATATAACCTAATCTAAAGGTGTAGCTGATGATGTGCTTATCAACATACTCTGATTTTTATCAGGTGGAAAGTTGTATCTTCGAAGATTAAAAGAAAGAAAAAGAAATCTTAATACTCAGTGATGAAAGTATTGGTGGCATCAGTGCAATCTGCAGACCCAGCACAATATTATTTTGGAAAATGAATTTGCTGTTTCAGAGTATTAGTGAACATGCCTGAGGTATCACTGTTGAACAGAATACCTTGTGGAGTTCATCCACATCAGCCCTAATCTGGCTTTTGCATGGCTGTAAAAAAATCACACCAGTGGGGAGCAAAACAGAGGTGCCAGGCTCCAGAGAGGTGCAGGAATCCACCTGGGCAGATGAGGTTATATGGTCTGGCCCTGCAATTAGCTATGATTTGGCAATGGGTAGCAAAAGCAGAAAATGAAGAAGGATTATGGGATACTGATAGCAAGAAATCAGAAAATGAGCCCAAATTTAGGGATCCGCCTGTTTGTCTTCTTAAAGCACTCACTGCCATTGCCTGAGCTGGGCTGGAAATAAATATGTGAGAGCAGTGAATTACATCAGAGCAAAGGGTGATGTCTCAAATAGAGGCCAAAGCAGAAGCTGTTGATGGAAAAATGGATTTATTAAATGTATATTAAAGGAGGAGAAGCTTGTTTCTCTGAGATATTTAAAACCAACGTAAATAAATACATATATTTTGGACTCCTGATTTGCCAATGCAAGGAGGACTAAACAGTAGATTGCTAAAATAAAGGAATATTAAGACCGATTAAGTAGAAATGCTATTTATAACATTTTCAAAGAATTTCCATTCTTGTATCCTGTGGAAATGAAGAAACCTGTTCAGTCACTGGATGAAGGAGGAAATCATGATCAGTTGGAGCCGTGTTTGTTTGTCTGATTTTTAACTGTGTGATTAACAAAGCTTGAGATGGGAGCAAAGCTTTCATTTTTACAATTGCATTCAGAAATTAAAAGCCTTAAATGACTGAAACTTAAGGACAATTTGACATGGACTTTGTGCAGTGTTGGATGATGATATTTTTTCTGGAGGGGTGGTTCTTTTATGGCTAACATATCAAACATCTCATTCGTACTGAAACATATGACTAAAACACACAGGATTGTGCCAGCAAGGGGCTTTTGTAGCTAACATCTAGGTAACACCAATTTGAGGAAGGAAAAAGGATGGATAGATTAACTGGAACCAAGTCACAGATTTCTAGCTAGAGAAGGTTACAGGCACTTGCAATCAAGTATGGCATTTGTTAGATTAAAGTATTTGTGAAATGCAAAGGTGGTGAATTTGATTCAGTAGGCGTTGATGGTGCAGAGCTGCATAGGTCTTTGCATATGCAGTAGTTCAACTTCAAACCTGACAAGGTTGAGATCTGACAAGGCATCTTGGATTTTTTTTCGTCTGAATTCATACCCTTGGCTTCATTTTCCCCAAGAAACTTTTGTCACTGAAGCGGACCTCATTCACTTTCTCCTGTTAGCTAAAGCCTGGCCTCACAAACATTTTCAATGTACAGGGCAAGGTACTCATTCAAAGACTGGTGCAATATATTTATAACAGGACCTGAAACTTGAAATAATCCACTTATTTTTCTTTATTAATCCTCATCACAACCGAAGTGGTTTTGCACTTGGTTTTGAAGTTTGCTTTACTTAATCCATGTCTCTGTCCAGTGCCTGCTTTTACTGGACTATGGGAACACCTCAAGTACATGTGAAAAGCAAAGGCAAGGTAGAGAAAGGCAATGTAATTTAAGGTCATATAGGAGGCTTGCATTCAACTCTCTGTTCTGCAATAGCTTTTGTAAATTCTGTGCTAATACTGTGTCTGCTGATTAACCTTTCTCTTTGAGCCAACCCTTGATTTCTTTGACTGAGTGCTGCTCAAATGTGTTGCTTTTATTTCATACATCTTTGAGTGAGCACCCATTTTAATTGAAATGGGAAAAGAAATTCCAGAGTTCTCTCACAATTTATCTTTAAAGTGATTCTCCATTTTCTGAGGCCAAAGGAAGCAGAAAAAACATTAGACTTTTCTCTGTAAAATTTGCTTCTCAAATTCTGTCCTTTTACAGATAAAAGACCCTTTGGTTCTCTTTTCTCTGCCACACAATGAAAAATTTCCTTAAGAAACCCTATGCATTTTTTTTTCACCAGCCCCATATTCTTTTTGTCTTACACACCCTATATTTAATGTGCAAAGACAGGGACACTTATAAAACCTTTCTTTGGCACAGTAAAAACGGCAAATCACTGCAAAGTGGGCAGTAGATATTTTCCTTATGCAATAGCTGTAAAGGAGGCAAGCTGTTACCATCAGCACAAATTATGCAGTTGCCACCCTTGTTTCGAGTTCCTGAAAAACAAACCTTTTCACCGTCCCCCTGCATTTCAGACAGCCAGAGTTCTCTGCAGCAGTTATGGGCCCTACATTAAGTTTTTTCTCAGAGGCTTTTGCAGCAATTCCAGAACAATTTGTGTCAGTGGAAATGCTGTGGTGGGATGAACACAGTGCTCCAGCCAGAGTCAGCACTTGAAGTTATGAGGACCAAAATAACTCTGGGCTTTCTCTGCCACCAGCATGGAGAGGAAAGTGTCATAGGGAGGCAATTCTGACTTTTTCCATCTCCACTAAGTACAGATGGAGCCTTCAGCCTGCATGAGATGGGATGAATCCAAACCTTGCTGATTCTGTGAGTGCAGTTGAGAAGCTAGCCGAGAAGTCTACGAAGTGGAAGGAAAACTCTTTGTGTCCCAAGCCTTGAAAAGAAAAGTAAATACTCTTGTGTACTTTAACTTATTTTCTAGGTTTTAGAACAAGCTTCCTAGCCTTGTTTTCAAAGAAAAAGAGGCATATGTTACGATGCACTGCTTCAGTGTGTCCATATGTCTTATGCTGGTACATTTTGGACCTGTTTGCTGACTTTGGTAGTGGAAGAGAACAAAACTGTAAACATAACTAGGTTCTACTAAGTGTAGTGAAAATAGTTGGTTAGGTTAAAAAAAAATTATCCTGTACATGCTTTCATCTGTGGGAGAAGTAGAGAACTCACCCTGGAGAAGGGTCCTGCAGATACCTCTGACATGTGAAAACTTCACCCACATCTTGTGTCATGGGTAGCAGTGAGAGCCAGGCACAGGTGCAGGTGCCTCAGCAGTCAGCTCCCAGGAGTGCTGGTGCTCATGGTGATACACTGAGGCAAAGGAAGGTATGTAACACCTCTGTCTCCTGTCCTTAAATATGATCATATGCATCAGGACCAACAAGTTAGTCTTCTGAGGAGATCTGGGTTTAACAAAATAGCAAGGTGAGTTGGAGGGGTCCAATCCAAATGTGAATTTCCCAGTTTCCTGTGAATGTCTGCTCACCTTGACTTTAAATCCAGTGAAACAACCTTGGAGCACCAGATGGACGTGGCAAGCTTCACATGGGGGTGAGCCCCTGAGCTGTGTGCATCCTGGTTGGCACAGTTTCAGCAATTTATTTCCAATTCATTGGTACATACCGATTGAAGAGAAAATCTGACCTGTGTCCTGCAAAACAGCTGCCTCTGTCTTTCCTACTCTGTTAACTTGTAGTTTTCTTTCTACAGAAATATTTCTCATATCAACTTTTTCTAAGGATTGTCCTTCTAAATTGGGCAGGAAAAGTCTACATAAGCACTAAACTAGTCATTTTCTGCAGCAAGTTCTGGCACTTTCCCCCAGCCAGAATGAGTATTATTATTTTTATGTTATATTTTCCCTAAGCTTTTCTTGGTTTGTGTTCCCAGATGTAAAAATGCTGTCAAACGGAGGGAACCCAACAAAACCCTGTTCTATGGCAAAGGAAGAACTAAATGCTGGCAGTGATGTCTGAGATGAGTTTGATGCAGATGCTTTTAATCTGGTGTTTGGAAGATCCCACAAGAAAAAAAAAAAAGGAACAAATCCCACAAAAGGAAAAAATGTCTCTTTAAACTATGTATAAAAACCTCAGAGTCAAACAGATGTGTGATATACAAGTTATGAGCCATGGCTGAAACTTTAGAATCTTAAAACTATTTAAAACTCTTGTAAATGTTCAAACTGTACACTCAACGATAGTTATATTTTGAATTTTGCCTCTTCTACAAAGGGTTAATTCTGTTTTAGACATTGAGTGGAAAGTCATCTCCTGATTCAGTATGTCTGTTCCCATTCTATTGGAGGTAAATATGCCATAAAAATGTATTTAATAAATTTATTAAGTTCCGCAGTAATTCTGTTTGTGCATTGGGGTTTTTCCTATGGAAATTTCTAGAGATTAATTTCTCTGATACATAGATGTTTTTCTTCCAGTTTGCAAGCTGGCTGCATGTAAGGCTGGTGTGTACTTGATCCCCTCTTGAGTCAACAGAGTCCGTCAGCTTAAATGTCTTTTTTCACTCCATAGTTCAGACCTACAGTTATAAGGAAAAAAAGTTGTATCCCCGACAATCTGTTTTATTGGAATGAGCAAAAAAAGTATCTGTTTTCCTGTCCATTCCCATTTAATTTGTTTTGAAAATGTGTGGCTGGAATTGCACACATATTCTCATATTTTGGTATGGTGGCTTTAATCCCTCTTCATTTTTTCCTTGAAATATCACATCCCATAACAGTTTAGGACCGCATTACCCCTCTTCACAGTTATAACGTAATGGTTGCCTATTGTTCTCTGTTGACTGTATACACAAAGTATTTTGTCTCTCTTTCCTTAGCCTCTATTCATGACAAATATTAGTGGTGTTTATTCCCAGCTGTGGGACCTCACATTTATACTATTGCATTCCAGTCCATCTTTGTTATTCCAGGTTCTCTTGTTCCCCTTGTATGATGGTCTTGTCCCATGCAGCATAAGCAGTGCCTTCTATCTCCACATCAAGAATTTCTCAGTTAAAATATTCTGTCTTGGTGTTGATGATCTCCACTCCAATTTATTTGCATTATTCAGATTTCCTTTTTACCTTTTCCTTTATAGTATTTTGGTTTTTCTCCCAAAAATAAAATGAGTGAAGGTGTGCAAACCCTTATTTTTTCATTTCCCATTTTGTTCGGTTTAAATAATTTTCAAGGTAGTAATTACATGCTATGTGTTTTCTGTTGTTCTGGGAGTATCACAGCACAATTGCACCTTCTTGTTGAACTAGCCTGTTTGTTCTCATAGATAGAGAATATCTATTTATCTAGACAAGGAAGGAGGAAAAAGAAGGACTTTGGAGCACTGGCTCATTCGGCCTCTCCCCATGCAGAGCACATCAGGCTACTTTCAAAGGAACTCTAAGAACGTGCCTCTCACTCCAGGCCTTTATCCTGAGATTGTGGTGGGTACTTCTATTGGGATTTTTAAGAAAGTGTTCCTCATAAGTTCGGACCAGCGAATCATAAAATACTTTAGTTTGGAAGAGACCTTTAAAGACCATCTGTCCAACCCCCCTGCCACCAGTTTGCTCAGAGCCCCATCCAATCTGAACTTAAATGTTTCCAGGGGTGGGGTATCTATCACCTCTCTAGGTAATCTGTTCTTGTGCTTTACCACCCTCATGGTAAAAAAAGTCTTCCTTATAGCTAGTCTAAATCGACCCTCCTGCAGTTTAAAACCACTACCCTTTGTCCTATCACAACAGGCCATGTTAAAAAGTTTGTCCCAAAGATCTAAAGATTATTACTGCATAATGGGCTCCCAATATTGGTCATGCACTACAATACCAAATTCCCATGAAGTTAATTATTTTTCTTTCTCTCCCTATAAATTCTGTTCTTGTCATGGCACAGCTCTGTGTAAACATGCACTATGTCTAATGATTGTTTAGTGGCTGTAGCAACATGTTCCTGCCACATAAACTACACAAATATAACCTTGTCACCCTCTGATGCTCTGTCACCACTAACTCTCCATAAATCCAGCTATTGCTGATCATATTTTATGTGATTCTTGGTTTCCTTCACTTCCTTATTCCCAGATTTTGCTCATTTCCAAGCATACATTGCACTGTCCCTGCTTTTCTTTGGGTTTGTGATACCACTCTAATTGAGCCTGAGACTTCCATGTAGCTGTACAATGTTGAGAGCTGGTGCAACCCCTGGCGAGCTCCCAAAGCTTTTAGGTGTTGCTGAGCTACAAAGGAAAAGAGATAACGATGGTGTGGGAGGGAAGAAAAATATATGGTGTGGACAAAATTTCCCTCTCTTTTGTATTAGCCTGAATCTGTGTTAAAAGTAGCAAATGTAGAAAGAGTTTTCATGCTCATGTGGGAAAAAAACTGAAACCAGAAATTTTTGTGAGTTTGGGTTAGATGACAAAGTCCTGAATGGCTGCAAATATATCTGGTGTTTAAATGAATATGGTCCTGATGAATGCTCCGCAGTATCAGCTGTATCGAGTGCATTAACCTCGTTACCAGGGGGGACGTTGCAAACGTACTGAGCCTCTTCTAAAAGCAGCTTCACTTAATAGATAAACCATGTTATTGGAGGAGAAGATCTCTTTTATCACAGACTCAATCCAGCTTCCTGCTGCACCTGGAAGCTTCCTTTAGATAAACGACGTGATCTGAAGGGATGGGAACCCGTTTGCGTGTTTGGAGCAGGAATGAGAGTGCCCTTCTTTCCCAGTGACCTGCAAACCCAAGCCACACAGGAGTGATAGTGTGAGGCAGTCTGTCCTACTGACATGGGCTTGAGATTTACATGCACTGGATCTCTCGGTTGTCTTGCATACTGCACTATCCACAGATAATGTTCTTATCCTTCTTTCTGCTTAATTCAGTCATTGTTTTTCCAATTCCTTACTGACTTTCCTGCCTGCAACTCCATACAACACAGATGGCTGGTACCACTGTAAAACTGATAGCAGTGAGATCAGGATATAACTCCTCCAGACCTTTTCTGAGGTTAATATAGGTGTGAACTACAATTTCTGGGAAGTACTTGAAATAAAGTACACTGTGAGGTTCTTAAGTCATCTTCCCGCCTTTTTTTCAAAGGGTTTTGTGGCTGGCAGCCTCCTGTTAATCTTCTCTGTTTGAACTCCAGCAACATACAAGCCAACAAAGGCAATTAAAGTCTGCAGTAATGATCAACTCTGGGAAATGATCGGCATGGATTAAAGCAAATCTAAGGGGTAATTGCTTGGCAACAAGTTCCATAACCCTGAGTGTTAACTACAGAAGGGGACTTTGAAACCCTGGTAATTACATCAGAAAACCTGTTTATATAATGAACATTGTTCTTTTAGCTTGATTAACTGAAAAAAAGTTATTCTTTTAAAAGAATCCAGTATTTTGTTTGCAGGAGATTTTATCTGCCTGAGATACTGCTACAACTTTATTGCCAAAATATGTGGGTATATCACAATCTTTGATGTACTCAGCCTTAGACAGGGAAGTGCTGCTCTGCTTTGCTGGTGAGAAGAGGAGGATAAAGTACAAAGAGGCTTGGCCACATACCCAAATGGGCATAGGAAGTTTGTGGAAAGACTTCATTTGACCCAGCTGGCAAGTCCTGAATATCCAACTTCTGAATTTTCAGTTTTATTTGTGTCTATTTGTGTTGTTATTTTTTCCTGCACCTTTGCTTCTGGCAAGTATGGAGGGGAAACCTGTGGTCACTGTTAAACAGCACCATGATTTATTGCTCTCTTATGCAATGTTTAGTGTGCACCAGCAAGGGAGTTGCTCATGAGGGTCACTAACATCATGCTGATTAAGAAAGACACAGCTTACGCCCTGAGAAGGGAGACGAAGTTTGTATTCAACTAAAAGTGGGAGGCAGGGGTGAGGAAGTAAGGAGGCTGGTCCCTGTCCAGGTAGCCCAGCCCTCTGGTCGTTCCCGTTTGTGTTCTCTGTAGAATTCAGAGCTGGCTCACGGGCAGGTGGCGGTGGAGCGGCCATCGCCCCCTCTGCCAGGATCCGTTGGGCAGGCCCGTCACAGGGATCAGGACAGCGGGAAGGTTTCTGGACAGTCATCTTTATGACATCCACATGGCATCATAAGGGTGGTTTGGGTTCTTTGTGTGTTTGTTTTTGTTTTCTTCAGTTGTCTTATACCTAAACTACGGGATATAGAGGCAAATAATTTAATCTCTTAAACGTACTCATACTCTGCCAGCATGGAGTTTGTATTTCCTGAGCCACTGGGTATTTGCAAGTAAACTCTTTCTGTGCTCTTCTGGTTCATTTTCAAAGAGGTGATTTATGAGTAGTTGGGTTAGTAGTAGATAAGCTGGCATGTCACTATGTGTCATGTGCCCCTAAATTACATTTTTAATACAGAATTCTCAGGCACATGAATCTTATTCAGGCACACTGACATGAATAATATTTAAAGATTTGTACACACTGGTTCTTGAATTGTTAGATATAGATTAAAAGGGCTCTTAAATGAGGATTTCAATAAAATTTTCCAGTGTGGGAAAGGTTCACATTAAACAAAGGTGTGAAGTGAACTTTATTATGTTTGGACCACAGTGAAGGTCCTCTAGTGTTGGAGAGCTAAGAACATCTTGCAGATCAGGGTGACATCTATGATTTTTAAATCTCCACATCATGAACTTCTAATATAGCCAAGGGAGATGTAGTCAAAGGAGTTAATAGAACTGGAAAGATGCAATTAAGAAGACAGGAAATTTGTGAGGTAAATTGTGTCACCATCTTCAATAATTAGTTTGTCTAATTCTTTGCTGCATGTAAAGACTTCTTCAGGTGACCTGCCCAGATATAGACATATACTCTGGTAGATACACCTCAGCTTTTGTGAATTCCAGCTCCAGAATTTTGTTTTGTTTAATTTTTTGTTTCTATTTGTGGATTTAAAAAATCTTTTTGTCT
The DNA here is from genome assembly GCA_013390045.1 of Picathartes gymnocephalus. Classification (NCBI taxonomy): domain Eukaryota; kingdom Metazoa; phylum Chordata; class Aves; order Passeriformes; family Picathartidae; genus Picathartes; species Picathartes gymnocephalus. Next base: position 113,120 of record WEKY01039000.1, read on the forward strand.
GTTCTATTCATATTTAGATGTCTGGGGTGATAATTAGGGACTTGTTACTTCGGTCACTCAGTGAATAACAATTTGTGGGTTTGTTTGTTTGTTTTTGTGATTTGTTGTTTGGTTTTGTTTGTTTTAATTGTTTTTTGGTTTTCAAACATTTTCCAAACACTGTGTTCAGCTTCCCCAGGAGAAGCTGTTCCAGGAAACAAGCTACAACCTACTAATTTTCATCACATTTCAATCACAAAGTTAATAGCTTGTTTGATGTTTTAAGTATCCCTATAGTTTTCCACAGCTGATAATATATTAAACTGAAGAGACAATGGTGTTGTGCATGTGAGGAAGCTTTCAATATGTATTAGTTAGAAATATTTTAAAGATATAAGGCCACTTGTGAACAGTAATTTCTTTAACAATATTACAAATATATCTCCACATAAGGAAAATAATTTCTCAGAGATGTTTGGGTGGCATTTTTCATACCTCTATGATTTCTTCATTTATAACTCCAAAAGCCAGTTTTCCTTTGGTCTGGATGATCTGTTGTAAAGGCTGTGATTGAGCCACCCACCTCCAAAGTTTTACAGGATTCTTGTGATAGCAGGAGCAGCAATTGTTCCTTGATGTTGTTATGGGTTGGAGTTTTACTGGTTGCATGCCAGCAGCAGGCTGTGTATGGGGAACAGCTAAAGGGTGATACACTTTCCCATGGAAGAGTTTAAAGAGCAGAGAGAGAGAGATCAGACAAAAAAAGAAACCTGATCTTTGCTGAGGGCATGTGCAGATGAGAATTTTTCTTCTAAAATTAACTGATTGCCAGATCATTTGATTTAATTCATGTATTAGATAAAGGCAACATGGATACTTCTCTAACATTTATTCCAGGACTGAGGGGGGTCTGTGTTACCCTGTGGGAAGGGTAGCTCTAGCTCATTTTACTCTGTAAATGGTCTATTGAAGTTAAGATCCAGGGAAAAGCTCCAGTTAGATGATACCCTACAAAGTGTTTCTGGGATATGCTGTATCCCAGAAAATATTTTGCAGAGGACACACTACCTACAGTAAAATTTCACACTACATGTTATATAAGTAGCCACATTGTGCTAAAAGGGGATGTCCTGCTGCTGGTGCCTCCAGCTGTATGTTTCCCTTCTGCTCACCCTGTATCTGATGTCAGGTGCTTGTAGCTCCTGGGTGAGCCAGCTCAGATCAGACAACCAGCGGACAGTTTTTGTGAGATCAGCAAGGCAACGTGTCTCACTTTGCAGCCTCAGTTTCTCTGGATGGCGGGAGGACGGTGCCACCTGGAAGTGGGGAGATGGCATCCTGAGTTCAGAGAGGATTTGGTGTTAGGTACACAGAGGTTCAGCTCTGTGGCTGTGTCTCAGCCAGGGGCTGAGGGCAGAGATGTGTGAGGAGTCTGGAAAAGCAAGTCCCCTTCTCATGGCAGGGCAAACCAGTGAAATCCAACCCTATCTACCTCATTTGGGAAACGAGAGGAAGGAAAGAGAAAGGCAAGAAATGGTGGGTGCAGACCCAAGCTGTGGAGGCACTTATCCTTGGTCTAAAATCCTCTGAAGGTGCTTGTCCTTGGTCTAAAATGCTGTGGAACAAGTGAGATCCTTCGTGTAGCCCTCTGAGATCAGGGCAAGTCAATGAGATCCAGGCACACGTCAACAGGCAGAGAGACTTGATAGGAATTTGAGATTTTGAGGTGCTGAATCCCTCCTAAAACCACTAACTGCTGGGAAGATAAGGTTGCTCAGCAAATGCTGGCCCAAGGGAAATTTCGTAGAAGAAGCACCATGGGCAAAGCAGCAGAAAATTCCAAAACCAGATGGTGTTAATTTCTTTATAGTGAAGCCAAAAAGGAAAGAGGGGGAGAAACTGAGAAGGAATAAGTAGCTTTATCTTAAGTCTTTCATCCGAATTGGTCTTTAAATTATATATTTGGATTTCTTTTTTATTTTTTTCAATGTATCTCCTTTGGTTGTATTTGATATTTCACTTCTTTCCCATCTCAGTTTTATTCTGGTGTCTCTTTTGCTACTGGAAGAGAGAGAGAGACATTCAGGATTATTTGTCTTGATTTAGGCTGAGCAGTCTAATTGCATCCTTGGGATTATTGGAGTAACTCTCAGACTTAATCTAGGAAAATTTTTCCCCTCTACATGTATATATGACAAACATAGGTGGCTGATTATCACATTAATAAGAATTTCCTACTAATGTGCACTCTGTCCCTCCTCTCCCCATCATGTTATCATTTTGTTAATTTGTGGAATCAATCAACTCTTTTATAGAAACTGTAACGATTATGATTAAATGTATAATAAAGACAAATACTTTTAACTGCACCTCACTGGAAATCTTGGCAACTTTTCTTCTCTTGCTATCACTAAACAACCAGTGAGTTACAAAGCCAAAATTACACCTCAGCCTTACACTTTAGCAATTAAAAAATCCTGAGTGATATTATCCATGTAAGATTAGAACCTCATATCTTAAAAAATACAAATATTCACTGCTGTCTAATCTTGTTTCAATATTGTGGTTAACATTTGGCCAGTACTTTTATCTTTCCTGGAAAAATCTATTTATATCAACATTTTGGTGTTTTAAGGAATATCAGATTACCTACTTCACATTCAAAGACATAGCATGAGGAATGATAAGTTTTTCTGTTGGAAAATTTTGGTGAAATGAAAACCATAAAATTTCTGTTGAAATGTTCAGTTTTTCTGAAAGTCTTCCTCTCTTCCTTCCTCTCTTCTGTCTTAACTACAGACTGGTGAGCCTCACTTCTAGGCTGAATGAAATTCCATTGCGTCTAGAAATGGCCCCATTTTTTCCTCCATTGCAAGTAACGGCATCCAAAAGGATCTGGTAATACAATTTTTTTATTTGGTGAGTAAACATTAGTCATTTCAGAAATACCAGGGAATTAATCAGATAGAATCCACACTTCCAGTTCTTGACTTGTGTGAGAATGAGCAATATCAAGTCATAACCTCTTGACTTAACATGGTCAACTCCATGTGGGCCAAACACAAGATCAAGAAGTTGACATCATCAGCTGTTTTTTCAGAGGGTTGTGTAAAATGAATTGGTGATATTAGTGAAGTTGCTGAGACACCACAGAACAAGGTAAGCTTTAATCAGCTTAAAAGCAAATTAAAGGAATATTTTTCCCCCTACTGACTTAGTAATAAGAGGCATAAAAATGTCCTTGAAATAAGCCTAGGATAGCCTGCTAGCAATACTGATGTGGAATTCTGTATTTATAGAGATGTAATATGTAGACATTTATTGAAGACTGGGAAGATCTTGAACCCCAGACATAGATCATGTCAGAATATCCAAACTGCAACAAAATAGTGATGCTTATGACAGGTATCTGAAAGTGGTAATCAGCAAAGCCAAGACAGCATCAGATGTGATCTTAACTTTTCCATTTTACTTTATTTCTCAGAGGAATGGCAGGAACATTAAAGTTAGTGGACCTTCCCCAGTGATAGATTTGCCACTCAGAGCACAAGAGCTGAATATGTTGTCCCTTATTAGTCCAATTTATGTCTCAGTTTTAGGAAGACAGACATAAGAATGCGAATTAACTCCCTTCATTCTCAGATTAAATCATTGAGATAAATTTAAAAGGACTGTTAAATCTATTGTTTTCAAACTGTATGTTTTCTATTACTGAGATCTGTAACCATCAATAAGAAATAAAAAAAAAAAAGAAATCTCCTCAGGTTGATGCAAAGCTGTCACTTGCAATTCAGGCAGATAGGATTAGTTTATTTATTTACAGATGTACAACCAGTTAATTAAGCTTTATCTTATCTCTATTTTAATAACAGCTGTGGTTCTACAGTCTGTATTTATGAGTGTGTGAACATTCAGCAATCCTAGAATCAGAGAACAATTGGAATGGATGTCTTTGGGCTGGGCTGTTGATTTGAAATGCCTTGAAAATGAGTTGCAATATTACCTTGCAAAATTATCATTTAAAAGCTTTGCCCTGGCATATGCTTGTGCAATGTTATAAACAGAGTTATAACAAGAGCTTTAAAATTTATCTAATTAGAAACAAGAGCTTTAAAATTTATCTAATTAGAGAGAGATCCCACATTTTCTGGAAAAATATTTTCTGCCAATTTCTTTTTCAGAAAAGTGTTACTTTGATTACATTTTCTATTTTAAATATAGAAAAGATTCAAAGAAATATTCTTATTTTTAAATGGACAAAATCACAACACGTAAAAGTGAATTTTCACATTTCAGGTTACAACACGTTTAGTGTTCAGAAATCCAAAGTAAGACATTGGAGACTCAGGCTTGAAAAGTGCCCTTCCTTTTAGTAATAATACTCTTGTGCTATTAATTATGCAGAAGGAATCTGTTAGCACATTGATAATCAACTAGGTTGCTGCCTTTTTGAGAATTTGAGTCCCCTGTGTCTTTGTACAGCTTTATTCTCTAGGTACTTTCTGAAATCATGAAGCTAACCAGCAGGGAAGTCTGTGTGTGAAATATTCCTTTCCAGTGGCAGATTCCCCTGCCTGCACCGTTCCCTGGACAGAACCACTTGAACAATCAAATCAAGAGCAAGGATCCTGGGAATAGGTCAGCAACCTCCTTGAGAATGGTTGGAAATTTTCTACTATGTTAGATGAAATTGGGTTAAATTTTGGTTTCAGGTGTCTTGTCATTTACATGAAAATTGGGTGTCACTCCCCTTCTCTTGGTTATACAGCCTCAAGCTTAATGTTTGGACTTGATGATCTCAAAGATCCTTTTCAGCCTAAGATTCTGTGATTCCTCTGTCTCACTGACTTTGATCCTTGAGTCTCCTTCCTGTGAGCTCACTAAGCCTGCAGAAACTGCTATCTGATCCTTTCCTCCCAACCTGCAGCATAGCTTGTGCTGGGTTAGTGAAGTGAATTGGTGAAAGGAGTGGCTCAAAGACATCAAAGCCAACATAAGATAAGAACAGGAGGAGGACGAGTGGCACAGGGAGGAGAGGGAAGATGGGGAGAACCACAATGTCACACCATGGTGTTGACAGTGAGTTGTTAGGTTGGCTCACCCCAGCTTATGGGGCTGCACCCTAAAACCTGCTCCACTGAATGTTTTCCCTCAAGTCTTTTCCTTGCTCTTTTCAGTGCTTATACCAAAGTATTGAAATTTTTTTCTGTGTTGTCCTTGACAGTGTCATAATCCCATGCACTAGCACCAGAAAAAGACATCAGGAAATGCCATGCGAAGTTTCAGTGGTAAAGCACTAAAATGCCAGAGGAAAGAATTGAGATTTAGCAAGAACTGAAGAGAATAGTGGAGTTAAAATATATTTATCACTCTCTAGTTGTATTTTAAAACCAGAGAAATCATCCATCAGCAGCCTGGATTTTAGCAGCTTATATCTTGCCTGCACTGCAGGAAACCTAGTGAAGAGGGGGATGTTAAACTGTGCTAAGGGAATGCTGTTGGTAATGAATATCTTTGAATCCTCCTGGGCAACTGAGAAGGTAACACCCTCACAGGGGAGATGGAAAAGTTGAGTGAGCATGGGCAATGTTGACAGCTGAAGTTCACAACTTAATCTGTAATTGGTTAAACTGAGATTGTAGTTTGCAAACTGTGGTGTCTGCTGAGTGGTTCCGTCTCCATGCCAGAGATGGTATTTCCTGCTGGCAGGAAAGGTGGGAAGCCAAAGGAATTATCTCCACAGCTGGCAAGGCAGGATTTGGCTGAACTTGTCTGCTGAAGTCCTAAACAAAAGAAGACCACCTAGACAACCAGTGTTATGTAGTTTTCAAAGATTTATTTATAATTTTAATGGAAAAAACCCCAAATACCCACAGGACAGGAGGTCAAGATCACTTTCATGAAAGCTGTAAGCAGCTTTTTCTTCAGTAGACTTTGGTTTCATTAATTCAAGGTGTTTACATTTTGCCATAGAGCATGTACTCCCCAAACAGAATACGCACAAACTTCTTCAGACATGAAGCTTGCAACAGGTCAAGACATAGTGGTGTAAGAGGTCATCCTTCAGTCAAAGATGGTTTTAAAGTAAGCTATTTACGTTTTCCCCAATGGTCTGTGAATCAAAATCTGGTTATTTACAGCAACTCAGCTGAAGGTCAGTGACTTCTATAAATGCGTTGGCTGATTGACATTAGACATAACTGATTTTAAGATCAAATAGTCTTAAATGTTAGGTAAAATGTGGAAACATCTTGTGTGGGCACTTAAAAATTAATTTACCGCCCATTTGCATTTGAAGTCAATTTTAGGCCATTAGTATGAAGTGAAAGTTATTCAACTAAAAGGGCTCAAAATAGCATATTTACTTAAATCAGTGTAGGTTCGGGTTTAAGCCAGGTCTTGGATGAAAGGCACAATGGCAATGAGTTGTACTTGCAGAGAAAAATATTGTGGTGATTGTTTTATTATTCATCTTTAGCACAAACCTACCCTGAGAGTGTCAAATATAAGAAATTCATCCTTTCTCTGATATAGGCCCCCCACTATAAAAAAGAAGCAAGCAGATTTAGTATTTCACTGGCAGTAAGTCAAATGCTGCTAAAGACATAAGTCAGTGCCATTTGACACAACTGATAGTTTCCACTTGAGTAAAATTCATAAATGTTACCAGCATGAGATCTGAACAGATTTTTAATCTTTGGAGTCAGTGGCAGGGCAGTCTGGGGAAAACTAGGGTTATTCTGAGTCTTACGTTTGCCTGATGAATAAGAAGGGCCTTTTTGAATTCTTTGCCTGAGAACTAGCCTGATATTTATCCATCTATCATTGTCTTTTTCCTGTGCATTCCTGTTTTATTCAATTGTGAGTTGCTCTGTCTTTTTTAAAAAGGACTTGTGTGTTTGCATGAGTAGCCACACTTAATATTGTAGTTCTGTTCTTTCTGAGATGGAGATTGTAATTGCTTATTGATGGCCTATTTGTATGCTAATGTTGCTCAATAAAAAAAGCGAAAGCATAATTAATATTCCTGTTTCACCAAAACAGAAAGGAAAAAAGGAAAGCTTGGAAAGGTCAGTGGATTTCGCATGACAAATTACTAAATAGCGGAAGACATGGGATCCTACATCCTAGAATGTAATGCTTTCACTATTTATTAGCTATTATTTTTTATGAGTGCTGACTATACTTACTTTTTGGTAGCTATTTTCTATATACAATGTATTTAGATATTATGACCCTGTGGTTGGTGGTATAATGTACTGCAGCCTGCCAATTTTCAGATGTACTTGCTTTCAAGGGAACAGCACCTCTGTTTATTCTCCTATATTTCATTAAGGCACAATTCACTAAAAGAGCAGGCAGAGCTGGCTGGGTCTTGGTGCAGAAGCATGAGCTGAAAGACTGAGGGTCAGATCCCTTTGCAAACACTCACGGAGCAGCAACCTGCAGCCCCCAAGGCAGAACAAGCAACACATTTACCACTGGAGTTAGTAAGTGTTGGCAGAACAGGCTCCTTGCATACTTGGAAAGCAAGGACAATTTAAAGCCCAGACCCCTGTAATGTAGTTGAATTTGTTGGATTTTTGGGTTATGCTGTTAGACACACAACGAAATTTTTGTGTGAATGGGCAAGTGTGGAGCTGGAGGTGGTTGAACAGTGACCCTGCCCTGTTTTTATGCTGCCTTGGCTGTGAGACGACGCAAATTGAGCTGCCTTAGCTGAGGTGAATTAATGTGTGCAGCCCTGTGACTGGGGCTGTGTGGACCAAGTGTGATGTATAGGTGGTTATCTCTGCTTGGATAGCAGCCACAACATGGTTTCATTCAGTCGTGTGGTTGAACCTTCAGATCTTGTCCAGGCTTTAATGTTAAAATGGCATCAAACATCTAATAGGAAGGAAAAAAAAAAAACAAATTATGACCTGAATGGTTATACGTAACTTTTAAATCGAGTGTCTTTTAATGGAGGTGACAGTGCCATAACACCACTGTCCATGGCTTCCTATTAATATAAAACACATTTTCAGAATTAACACTCACAATTTATTGAATTGTAAAACTACTTCTTCAGGACACTTTTGTTTTGTTTTATCTGCAAAAGCCAGAACATAGGAAACAGGGCCTTCCCTACAGTGTAACTTTGCCTCTTTGAGTATATTACAAAATACAGTTCTTGCTTTTAGTGTTCTTAATGTTGCTCATGGAAAGCTGTTGTTGCATAGTCATGGATTAGTCATACAGTTTAAAACTGAATAAAAGACTATTCCAGGAAAAATACTTTATTTCCTAAGAAAATTAAGAATAACAGTAATTAATTAGAACATATGCCCATATATTAAAAAAACTAGCAAATCCAAGCTCAAAGTGCAGCAAAGTCAAAGATTGCTTTAAACTTGATTTCCCTTGTATGATTGAGGTCATGGAAATGATCTTTTGCTATGCTTCAGAGTCATTGCTCTGTGATAACTGCGTGTGGAAATTCAATTTATATGCTACCTTCTCTGCTAGTGTTAATAAAAATATTTCTTAAGCGGTTAATGGAGTTGTTTAGTAAGCACCGGTGAGGATTTGTTCAACACCATAGCATGTGACTTTTTTTTTTAGGAAAATATAACTGATAATATTTGTGTGTTACTGTACATAATTATCCTCAGTTAGTGGAGCTTTGTACTGTTTCTTCTTGCCATTTTCAGACAAAAGGTAAATAATGATGAGGTTTAGGATTTTAGTCTAGGCATAAGGAACACTTATGTTGAGTCAAAGAACACTTGTATGAAATAATTGACTTTGTTTATATCCATCTGCAATTTATCCACAAGAACAGCACTGAAAGGTGACATTTATCTCACAAGTTTCTCATTCATTTCTGTGCTCTGAATTCAACATTCATACAGCTCAAGTGCATGATACATGTAGATGAATATTTATTACAGATGATGAAGTGTCTTTTTGACAGTATAATATACTTCACTATAAAAATAAACAGATTGTGCACAAGGCTGTCTGATTTGACTGGTGGCACAGATAGTACCTCACTTATCTAGTGCTTTTCATCACAAGATCTCAACACCATTTACTGAAGAGGAAAGTACCATTATCCTTCCTTAGTAATTCCACATCCTTTAGTGGATTTAGCAGTGCTTGAAGATACTGGGACCTCAAAAGTTCCACATACAACATCTAGAGTATTCTTACTCAAAATTATATTTAATTTATTTATATTATTTTAAAATATTGGAGACATTGTGGCACTGTAGAAACAGATGCAGGTCTCTATTTTTATGTTCCCAGGGGTAAATACAAGTTTCTACTGAAGCTGTGTTCAATTCTTCAACAAATATTGTAATATCAATAACAGAAATTAAATTTCTCTTACCAACAGTTGCACAATTTGCTCTGTTACTTGAAATCATGTCTGGAATGTTAATGGAGAGAATTTGCTAAGTTTAGTCTTTAGTTTAACTCTACGGTAATCCATGACTGGAAAGGAAGGCCAAAACACCCAAACTCATACCACATCCAACAAAATGAGAGGTTATAGAATTACAGAATTTTGCTAGAAAGAAAAGAATTAAAAATAAATCCAGACTTCACTCCAAAGAAGAGAATAAAACAGAAATTGAGTTTTAAAGAAGCATGTTTGTGACAAGGAGCTAAACAAGTTTGCTAAGAGATTTATGTGTTTGTGCTCTTTCATCTTTGTTGCTTACTGAGGACCACATGTTATCTGGGACATCTACTCCATGAATTATATCCTGCAAAAATATAACCTGCTGATAAGAAATTGGTACGCAGAAAACCTGAGAGTCAACCCATCTAGTCAGAAGTCTAATGTGAGGCATCTGGCTTTAAAATGCCGTGCTCTTAATGCTAATCCTGCTCTTTTCTGAAACAAATTGGTACAGAGGGTGCCTGGTGACCGACTTGCCACTCACCACCACCTGCCATAAAGGGTCTTCTCTGATGTCTGGATGGGATGTGTGGGCAAAGAAGTAAGGAAAGTAAAATGGTGGATGGGACTTATGGGGCACAAGTCCCCTTGCTTGCTGGTGTTGGCTGATGAAAAGTCATAGTGCTGAGATTACCCCTGTAGAGTGAACTTGGCAAGGCAAGTGGTGATTTCCATGGGAGGGAAGAACCAGCCTCGGGAAACTGTACCATGGCAGTTGTGTTTGCTGGTGAAAGACAAAAGAAGCATATTCAGAGCCATTGGATGTGTTTTGGCTTTTAGACAAAGAAGGACAAGCAATGAAGTCTTTCCTCAGCATCTCACTGAAAATCTGGCATGTTGGCTCTTAGCACGTCAGTGACACAGTGCAAATCTTAAAAATAGAAGAGATGGGTTTGGTTCTGGTAGATACATTTCAGCTGAGTCTCTTATTACCGTGGTAGACTTTCGTTCACTCTGGTTATCTTCATGCCATGGATGCCACAAGTTAGGGATCTCTCAGGTGAGGAAATTTTAGAGAAAGGGAGGAAGTATAGTAATGCAGCTCTATTCAAGGTGGACCAAGTAATATTTCAATATAAATACTGCACTCTACCCCTTTAAGTGTGTCCCTTTAAGCATCTCTGAATTTTCAGTAGAGATGCTACATTTTCTGAAACAGCTGAACTGCCTGATCCCCAGGAACTGCAACATGATTAGAGGATGTTATTCCCTGTCCCCCTATGCCCAGAGGACAGAGTTACCCTTTGAGTTTGTCCATGCCTGAGCTTTATTAAAAACATTTGAGAAGTTGATGCATTTGAATGGATTTTATCCAGTGAGTAGTAAGGGGCCTGTATTAGTGGTGCGCATGAAATGTCACACTGGACACAAGCCTCTTTTGAGCTCCAGGATTGACACAGACATGTACTTCTCAGCCCAGCGTTTTCTCAAGCTTAAAAATCCCAGTACCCTTCCATTATTCTGTTTCTGCAGTGCTGTGTACAGTGACAAACAGAATGATGTCTTGTTGGCCCAATTGCATTTGGTATGAAATCAGATTACAATATCTTCATCATTCATGGCCAATTTAGCTCCAAAAAATGAATATAAACCAATTCAATGAAATGAAAAATGTTACTAATTTAAGTGATTGCGTTACTACTGAAGGCAGATGACAGCCTTCAGGGGTTAACAGACTTGTTTTTAGACTCCTGTCTTCAGTCATTCCTGAAAGATCCACATCTAAGTATAGTTGACAAACACAAACATTTAATTATGAATGAAATTATTTATAGTATATATCTAAGCATATTTCTTTTTTTTTCAGTTTTGTTTTTCTCACAGTCAAATGATTTGATGAAGAAATGAAATACCTCCTGAAATTCAGTTTGGGTTCTCACTGCTGCTAGTCCTTTCTGTTTAAAATGCCAGCTCTTCAGGAACAGATTTTCTCTCTCTCCTATGCCAAACACAATGAGGTCCTTGACCTGGAAAGGCAGACCTTTGGGAATCTACCCCAATACAAATAAGTGTTAGTAATAACATAATGACGTCCCAGGGTGCAGAATGCACTGCTAGGTCCTGATTTACCAACAGGGACCCCTGTGAGAGGGCTCTGGGCAGACTCGTGCACTCAGGCGAGTGGCACCATGGCTCGTCTCATCACAGCCAGCCAGCTCAGAGAGAGAAGCTGTCTCCTGCGTCTGACAACTTTTTCTCACATGGTCTGTTTTCTGAAAAGGTAGGAAAAGATGGGTAAGTGTCCTATTTTGCTTTCCTGTATTCCTTCTTAATTCCAATGCTTGTCAACTGAAAAGATGGAACTCATTTGCAGATATATATATATTTTCCTTTAAGTTCTTCTATCTTTTCTGCAGTTTTGACACCACTAAAAATTACATCCAAGAGAACTTAAATGCATGCCTCTCACTTAAGCTCCATGCTGATCTTCCTCCTATTCTCCTTCTTCTGCAAATGAAAACAGTGATTTTGAAGGCTGGGATCTTAACAGATACTATTAAGCAAACTCCTCAATGGCAGCAAGGAAACTGAATCTAATAGTGCTCTCTGCTGTACACTGAAACATCATGCAATGACTATCACTGCTGTGTGTTTGTGCTTCCCATGATTTTTAGAGTTTCATCTCATATGACACTGTGTTTTGCTATAAAATGATATTATTATTATTATCAGTAGTAGTAGTAGTAGTAGTCTATACAGCATATCCTAGAAAAGAAAGGAAAAGGAAAGATGAAAATAGCAGAATTGCACTGACCATTTTACTTCCAACCTGTTTGATCCAAAAATATCTGGCAAAATCTTACATCAAGAGGAAGAGCTGGAAAAGAGGTAGAGAAGGTACTTTCTGGTTTCCAGTTGTAATGTATAGCCCCCAAACTCTCAAAGTCTATATCTCATTTGAATGCCTAACCACATTTGAAATCAGAGTGCTATTTGCTCCGACCCACTAAGGAACACTGCTCTGGCGTGATGCAAACTCTGGCAGTTTCCAAAGCTGTCAGAGAGGGAAAAGGGCTGGAACAACCATAACTTGAAGATCAATCGGTGATAGAGGCAAAAATGCAATAGTTTAAGCTGTGTTCACTGGATTTTGACACATATACAACCCCGTGCAGGTGTATGCCATGGAATGCGGTATTTGGAGGGCTTCAGGCACTCATATCTCCTGCTGTCCCCTGTTTTTCTGCTACAGCACTGGTGTTCATACAAGAGTGCTGCAAATTGTGTCTTTCCTTTCTTGTGACAGATGTGTTTTCCTCTTTTCTTTCTGTCCTCAGAAGGCAGCAGGAGTTAGGTGTTGAGAAATCAACCTCTTGTAGCAAAGCTGGGCTCTGTCGGTTCCTGCACTCAGCAAGCAAGAAGGGGAAATTCCATCAATATCGGTAATGCTTGCCTCGATTTCACTGGAACTGTACAAGGAATAAGCACTGCTCACTGTATCTGTCAGTAGAGATTTATTGTGTTTGTCTTGAAGGTGTCAAGTAGCAGAGAGGCTTTAGAAGAGAAAATGAGCACGTGTGTTTGCTGAGCAGCTCCTGCAAAAGCATGGAGAGGCTGAGGGTGCTGGGAAAGACTCTGCTGTCACAGAAGTGGGAGTCAGGAGATGTTCTGCTTCCAGGTCTCCAGGTGATCCTGGTTACCTTCTCATCTCTAGTCTCTTATCTGGCTAGGTGCTCAGTTTTCTGTTTTATCATATGTATGTCCAAGACTGAGCAGAGATGGTCTGGAGCAGGGCACGGCAGTACCGCCATAGCAAAGATATGAGGACCAGAAGTGCTGGAGCAGGCCAGTTCTGAACAATATGTCATTATTTTCAGTCTGGAAATTCCTGAGGTAAAAATCTCCAGGCTGCAGGGCTGCTGAGGGAAGGGATTCCCATATGCCCAACTTGTCCTCTCTTTTTTTCTTCTACCTGTTCTTAGCCCCTGCCAGGAACTGGATCTAGGACTCCACAGACTTCTGGTCTGACCTAGTGTAGCTGTTCTTATGTTCTTGTGTTTTGTTAACTCCCTCTATTTTCAAAACGTACTGGAGAGGAGGAGGTACTTTAAAGTCCAGTTATTCTTCCTAGGCTACAGAAGGAGGCCCAGGGGAGGGTCAGGGGTTTAACAAGTAGATATTGACTTAACACAGACAATGAAGTCAGCAATATTCCTTACAAGACTTATTTATTAGATGCATAAACCTTATTATCTTTCAACTAAATGGCTTTTTATCTAATTTACTATCTGATAAAGGGATAGCCTGAAAACCAGTAGTTACTCAGTATGCTGCTTATGATTCCCTGCTTTTATTTATACTATAGTTTATCACTCATTTGTCATTTGCCATAGACAAAAAAAGAAAGATAAAATTCTTACTTCAGCTTTGCTGCATTTTGAAAAGAGAACAGATGATGGCAAATTCTTCATTATTGAGTTGACTGAGAAAAAAGGCAATTAGGCAACACATGATGGACAGAGGAGAATCTTACAGAAACAGGCCCTATCCTGAGTTAATATGATGTCATCCTGATTATGGAATTGAGATTTTTGGGTGTAAAAGAGCAGAACGTGTTCCACAGAGAGAAACTTTGTTTTCTGACATGCAGTCTTTCTTCTGACGTCAGTGCAGGATCTATATGCTTCCTTTTGAGCACAGACCAATCTCCACACTCAAGCTTGAAGCCCCTACCCTCCCACAGTGCAGACTCTGGGACTCTGAGTGGTGCTGGCTCAGCTGAGCTACTGGAGTGCCATCCTGTGATATCAGAGAACTGATGCCAAGTGGGGAGGTGGGATAGACTTCTTTCTTCCAGTGCTACATGTATGCAGCAAATAATTTTGGAGCTTTTAGGCAGCTAATTGCTGACGTTCTTTAGCTAGCAATATTAATGCAGAGTGTTGGTCAGGGAACACGCTGTACCTTAGTTTGCTAGTCCACCTTCCCCTGCCTGAGGCACCTCTCTGAAAAGATCAGGTTTCCCCATGCCCAGAATCTTACTCATGTGGGGCACTCAGACAAGTGCAGATGCATCATTGTGTGCCCCAGAGCTGCTTATCCTGCTGACTGCCCCTACACACCTCTACACCTCCCCAGCTTAGTGAGAATTAGCAGCAGCAAATGAGTGCTCATATTCTGCCATTTTTCTGCAAGACTTGGCATTTCAGCTTAAAACAGTTCCCACGAAGGCTGCTATGTTTTACGTGTAAACAGGTGCGTTTCCCAGTGGTTTTACTCTGGGAGCAGAGAATTCCAACAGAAGGGAGGAGAAGACAGTTGGATATTTTTTATTTCTTGCATTGCCATGACAGGATTCCCCAGAAATAATTTTGGGGATTAAACTTCCTGGAAAAGGAGTGTCCCTTAATATATATGTGTGGACGGTATGAGGAGGCACTTAAGTGACTTCAGTTTTTCCTTTATTTGTCTTTCGAATTACTGGCTTTATAATCCTATTATCTGTGGGTCCTGTGTTATTTTATTTCCTTATGAAAAAGGAACATAAAGAGAAAAGTGCTAATATCTCATGGCCTAATTTAGCTGGAGCCATGCTCTTCTTTAGCATCACAATGGTTATGTCAGTGGAGAATTCCCAGGCCTAGTGATTTGTCACTCCTATATTTAGATTCCCAGTCATACTTATGTATATTGCACAAAACCAGTCCCACATCAGCCTTCACAGCAGTCTGGGTAGAATTGCTCTCTATTCTGCTCAAGCCTTTTATCCTTGAAGGAAAAAAGACCAGAGAACACTGACATTACATTATTTTTATTTGTTGTTGGTTCACCTTTCTGATAGGGGCAGGTTGTGCACACTATCCCCTTCTCTCTCTTCCAAAATGAAAACCAGCTGGCTTTTGACATTCCTGATCAGGTTTAGGAGTCAGCTAGGTGCCAAGTTTCACTCTTCTTGGTATTATGCAACACTCCTACAGAGCCCTCAAGCAGAACATTAGAAGCCTACACAACCTTAAGCTGAAAACTAGAGGTGTTTGTACAATGAGGCAACAATTTTGAAGATTATGCCCTTGAACGTCAGTGCTTCTTTGTGGATGGGTCAGGAAGATTTCATGCCCTTTTTCCCAGTAGTGCAAGCCAGCTGGATGCAAGCCAGATCCTGTCTAGAAACTGTGCATCGTAGTATTAGCCTGGGCCAAAAATTCCTCTCTAGTGACAAGGCATCTAACTCAGGCTCAGTGCCAAGTTGTTGCAACTGGACTTAAACATGTCTGTTTTCATGGAGCAGAGCAGAAGCAAGATGGTGGTCTGCCCTGACTGCCTGTGCCTTCTTCACTTTCTTTTGAGGGTTCTGCCCTGCATTGACTCTGCTTGTGCTTTCTGACTGGTACAGACTTGCATTCAAACAACCTGGACTGAAGAATTCTGGCAGTAGGATTGTCCTTACTGATAATTAGATAAAAAGAATAGTCCTATCTTCTTTGTTTCTGCTCTGTTGATAACTCAGACCCCAGAGTATGTGGAAATATAAGAGGCTTAGAGGATCTGACAATACAGGTTGCATCGATTTGTTCCCAAGTTATCACAACTTACGTCCTTCTCAAAATTCCATCAATACTCCATCCAGAGAAGAAATCATAATAATTTTTTTCCTCTGACACAGCTGTTCTTTTAGTATGATGATGGAAAATATGTTGGAATTTTGACTTATATTCTAGTTTGAAATAGATACATCAGTTTGTACCAGGCAGTGATTCGACTGGAAAACTCCTTACCACACCCAAAAGAAATGAAATGAGTAATTATGAATATTCTCTTTAATCATAGAAAAGAGCCTTATATCCAAATTTATGCAGACTCCCTTAAAGACATGACCAGGTTCTCCCTTCATCATCATCAGATTTGCTTTGTGTCTCTCAGGTTCCTTTAAGTTGTACCACTGGTTTATGCCGTAGTTATGGAGAGATCTTGCTCCCAGGCATCTGAGGAAATCCCTCCCTCTTCCCCATTTTTTGTGTCTTTTGTTATTTCTCGTATGAACTGCTATCATGAATATTTAGATGGAAATGGCTAATAGGAAAATTGTATGGTTTCTAAGTTCAATGAGCCATTAAATAGGTTCTAATAATCTCAGTAAAAGTTTAGAATATTTAATAATGAGAATCAGAGTTATAGGTTGCCTGATTGCTACCAGACTACTCTCAGTAAATATTGTCAGTGGTTCATACACTATGGGTTCCTCAACACCCTCAAAGAAGAGCCTCTGGGGATGGGGGAGGGAGTCAACTAAATCATGCGTAAACAAAGTGCTGTTCAAGAAAATATAGCTGGGTTTTTTGAAAATGCTGTTCCCCATATGCTTTTTATCATCACTATGGAAGGTTTAGAGGTTTTCCAATAAGCAATTAGAGAAATAATCACACTTTGCATTTATAATAATTTACACTTGTATGGCATGTAGCATCATGGGTTGCAGTGGCCTTTACTAGAATTGACACTTTCACAACTTGGAAATTCGAGATGAACACAGTCAGTTTCTCCGAGGCAAAGGCCCCTCATATCTCAGAGACTGAGGAAGATGTTAGTTTAATCAAATTACATCAAGGCACAAAGCCAAGTGGGAAATTTTGGTTAGCAACATCTCCTAGAACCCTTCTCTTCCTTGACTATATAGTGAATTTAGGAATTGTTTAGTTAGGTAATTGAAAGTTAGGTAAAGTTAGGGTCCTAATGGTATCTGTACATTGTTAGGGTACATTGCAGGTCTCCTCTTTGCTCTATCCAACTAGGAAGAATTAAATATTTATCAGGCCAGGTGAAGACACTCAAAGGCCTGATATGTGTTTCTACAAAAAATTTCCTTGAATAAATGTGCAAATCTTCCATACCTTGATCAGTGATACATAGGCAAAACTCACTAAAACATTTTTGTAGTGAGCAGTGTGCTTATGTCATAGAATGGTTTGGATTGGAAGGGACCTTAACGATCATGTCGTTCCAACTCCCCTGCCATGGGCAGGGATACCTTCCGCTAGACCAGGTTGCTCAAAGCCTCATCCAACCTTGCCTTGAACATTTACAGGGATGAAGCATCCCCAGCTTCTCTGGGCAGCCTGTTCCAATACCTCACCAGCCTCACAGGAAGGAATTTCTTCCTTATATCTAATCTAGATCTTGCCTCTTCCAGTATGAAGCCACTACCCCTTGTTTTATCATTACACATTGTCCCCAGTTCCAGTACCCTTTAGGTACTGGAAGGCTGCAATGGGGATTCCCTGTAGCCTTCTCTCCTCCAGGTGAACAGCCCCAGCTCTCCCAGACTCTTTAGGAGAGGTGCTCCAGGGCTCTGATCACCTGTGTGGCCTCTGGGTTCACTCCAACTGCTCCATGTTCTTATGCTGGAGGCCCCAGAGCTGGCCACAGCACTCCAGGTGGGGTCTCACAAGTGCAAAGTAGCAGGGGAGAATCACCTCCCTCAAGCTGCTGAACACTCTTCTTTTGATGAAACCCAGGATACGAGCCCAATGTCCTTGTTGGATGTTCAACCTTGTGACCTCTGAAAGATGGCAGCAAAATGCCTCCATCTACAGAGACCCCTAACTCTAAAGACCCCCATGCTTGTTTTACATTCTTCAGAGGTCCCTTTCGGCAAGGCAGGACCATGTCTGTCCATCGCTACAGGCACTTATGATATTTGATAGAGCAGAGCTTCAGGTGGTACAGCTGCAGGAAGCAATAAACTAGTTCAACATTCTCCTACCTTATATTAACTAGATAAGAGGTGCTCCCATTAGCTGTACTGTACACCTTTTAAATTTGCAGTGGAGGAAGTGTGAGAACAGGGAAAGGAGAGATGCTTGATCTGCCCTACACCTTTCTTGCTCTTATCTCTTTGTGCAAATGATGGATGAAATTACTATGCCTGTAATCCCTGCTGAGTGAACAGAAAAAAAGAATGAACAGTGTTTCCAAAACATTTGCAGCAAGATTGCATAATCATTCTACAGAGATCTGCAGGCTCCAGCTGGCCAACTGTTTGTGCAGCTGTAGCTCTTCTTGGAGCTCTGGCCATGCCCACCTGGGTTTTCTCTGACTTAACAGGTGGCACCTGCCATTAAGCACCATTGCTCCTATGTTTGACTTATTTATGGATGACTTTACTTACTTATACACGTACACGCCATGTGTAGGGTGGGTCAATTATCCCTCTGAAGACATTAATTTTTTTGCGTTTGTTCATCATGGGATCATTAAGCAGCTGATGAGCTAGGTCTCCTATCCCTCAGACCACTATTTGTTTAATTGTCTCTTCATACTTTCTATATCTGATGAATCTGTTCTCTGTCCATTTAAAATTTATATTACATTAGCTGTTCAGTGTGGGAACTGATTTTTGGTTGTGCCTTACACAGCTTAAGAGGACTCGGGGGCACAAAACCTCCAGATGTTACCTTGATAATAACCAGGCTTGCATTTCATGGCATGTGTTCTGGTTTCAGCTGGGATAGAGTTAATTTTATTCATAGTGACTAGTGTGTCTTGGGTCCTGCATGAGAATAATGTTGATAACATGCTGATGTTTTGGTTGGTGTTGAGCAGTGCTTTCCCTGAGTCAAGGACTTCTCAGCGTCCTGGGCTCTGCTGGTGAGGAGGTGCACCAGAAACCAGAAGGGAACATGGCCAGGACAGGTGACCTGAATTGGCCAAAGGGATATTCCACACCCTAGAATGTCATGCTCCATGTATGAAATGGGGGGAATTGATCAAGAGGGGTTGATTGCTGCTCAGGGCTGGGCTGAACATCAGTCAGTGAGTAAAGAGCAATTGTATTGTGCATCATGTGCCTTTCTTCAATTTTATTCCTCTATTTGCTTTTGTTTACAATTACTATTATTATTAATATCATCATCATAATTTTCATTATTATTGTTACTGACAGCTTTATTTCACTTATTAAACTGTTCTTATCTCAACCCATGGATTTTACCTCTTTCAGATTCTCCTCCCTGTCTCACTGGAGGTGGGAAGGGAGGGTAGGAATAAGTGAGTGGCTGTTGTCATACTTAGTTTCTGGCTGGGGTTAGAGCTCAACAACATATATACACATCTATAACTGGGTACCACTTGGATATTTTGGAAGCATAAAAGTGTCCATTGAGTTAAGTGATGGATATCCAAATCTGTTGATCAGGTTCAACTAGGTAAAAAAAAAAGTTTAACTTATTCACAGTGATTTAACTCCAGTGACATTAATGAAAGTGCACTGATGGAGAGAACAACCAGAATTAGACTGTGTAGTAAGATGCATTGCCCTTTCAGGCAGCTTTACAAATGGTGAGCCCTATATCTGCACAGAGTTTATGTTACATTTAGGCTCTTGTCAAGGAATCTAATCTGTGCAGGAAGCCTTTCATGGGTGCACAGAAGTCTATTAATGACAGAAAGGGCCCATCCAGACAGCAGGATACACACGTGTGTAGGTAAAGGGTGGTGGCACATTTATTTATTTATTTATTTATTTATTAATAAAATGCAATCTTTAGTCACAAAAATGTTTTATTTCCAGGTTGAAAGAAAGCGGCATTTGCACATTCTGCTGTGGCACTTCAAGACAGCTCTGTCTTATCAAGCTGATGACACTAAGATAGAGAAGGGTCAGATGGAAATTATGTGCCTGGAGTTTTGCCAGAGCTACTGAATCACATGCTTGGTTCTTTCTAAAAGCAGTTGGGATCTTTGGAACCTTGTACCATTAAAGCTGTACTGGCCATTAGCATGGTGCTCTCTTTTCACAGCCAACTATGAAATAAGTAGAAGGTTCCTTTTTTCTGGCCTTCTTCATCAGCCATGTGTCTGGAAATTCAAGTGAGGCAGAGATAGTCCTTCTATTCCTGTCACATGCAAAGAGGTACTCTGTGATATAGGGCATCTGTGGCTGTATTTTCTAATTTCATTCAGGTAAGAAATCTGTGTTCAGAACCTGCTTTTGAGAGCCCAATCAAAGGGAAGAAAATTCTTTATTGACAGCACACTCCAGTGTGCTAATTAACTGATAGGCAGAGGAGGTGGGAACTGGCCTTGTACCCTCCTTTAATCAGTTGGTGGTGGAAATCTGAGATTCTTTCTTATTGTGGCAACAGGTGGAAAAGTATAGCAGAAAGAGGAGCATACTTTCTGTGCTGACTTGCAAGTGTGGCAAAGGTCTGACTCGCTTGTGAAGCCTCTGCCACTGCAGTGGCAACCCAGTGAAGCTGGACTATTGTAGTCAGTGTGATTATTTGCAGCCTATGCATGCCCTTGTGTGCCTCTGTAGCCCTCCATCGGGGCTGCCAAGGTCTGTTCTTTGCAAGGCCCCTTGTTCTCCACTCTAACAATAGCCTCAGTGCGTAGCTTTGGCTGGCACCTTGCTCGTGACTGTTAGGCAGGGCACTGTGCGAAATTAGATACAACAAGCCACTTTCAGAGTGAATGCTGAGCCTGCAATTACAAATTCAAACCTACAAAACCACAGCTGCAGCATGGCTATAATGCAGGTGTTCTTGCAGCAGAGTGTGGCTGGGTGCAATGACTGATGTGTGGGGTAGGTGAACTCATACCTCTAGCTCTTCATTTGTGGTCTCAGGCTGTGATCAGGCATGTTATTCCAGGTAGAATTGAGCCAGGGTAAGGGGTTATTGTCCCTGTCTGCTTGTCATGATTCTCCTGCTCTGGGTACTTCCATCCATGCTCCCATCCCTATACCTCCTGAAATACTGCTTATGTGATCCCTTCCTACCCTAAGCTTCCCTCCCCACTAAATGGGGAGGATGTTTCAACTTAATAATGTAAGCAACATTTATTTCCTTATTTATTTATCTATCTCTTGATTGGTTTTCTGAACGGTATGTTTCTGGAAGGGGCAGTTTAAGGTTGGTCTGTACCAGTGGGTTGGTGAGAGGCATGACATCAATTTAGATCCCCAAGTGAAAACAGACCCACTTTTACCACTATCACGGCCAGACACTCCTGCTGTTTCTCTTGTGCTAGGCTCAGGTGCTGATCATATCCATGCATGAACCTTTTGCTAAATGAATGAGCCCATTCAGCTCTCCAGAAGGGTTAGGTGAGCACTGGAACTGGCGAAGGAAAGGACTGCACTGTGCAGTTGTGGCAGAGACAAAGGAGCACAACCATTTGCTGACAGCACATTCCTACAGATGTGAGCGGATGAGGCAACCCTGGGAGCTGTAGGGAGCAACTCTTGTACAGTTCCACTGCTAGATCTGAAGGGGTGGCAACTTCAGGATATGGGAAGAGACTGATGATGAGTTGATGACCCTCCAACTAAAGCTTCTGTTTGCCCAGCAACTTATTAAAGTGGTCAGTGAGGTAGAGATAACTGAATGCAGCCCTTTGAGAAACCAGTCAGGAGTTTGTAGCTTCTCCAGGCTGCAGCTGGAAATATAATCTGCATCTGGAAGCATGTGAAGTTTTTTGGTTAAAGCTCTTGAGCATGCTCCATTGGAGAGGTGCCTCAGCAGTGCCTGTTTTTGAGGTGTGATGGGATTCTGGTGGGATGAGGAAATGCAGCTACTCCCGGGCCCTGCCTGGGTTCTCTCCCCCACCAGGTGAGAGTGGCTTGGCAGAGAACTGATCCAGTGAATTGCAAATATGAACAGTCCCTCAAGTGATGATGAGCATGAAAGGGAGGAATAGTAACCATGGGATTTAACTACAATATTTGAATTGGTTTGCCTACCTATGCCGTGCATCTTCAGACTCCCCACTCTCCTAGAGAAGAATGAGGAGTTGTCTGTGACCCGTGCAACACACTTCTCAGGGCAGATGTTCATCTGTGTGCCACTGAGTGGCAGATAAACATCTTTGCTCTTCTAGCTCAAGCTTAGGTAAACAAGAGGACTATGTTCTGATTTTCCTCAATTTTCAACTCAGACATGTCTTTGTAACCCAGCGTGCTCCTATTTATACAGAGAATTGCCAGCTCAGCAGTGATGAGCAGTGTGATTTCCCACTCTCTCTGGTGCTTAAGCTGGGATATTTTGTTACAAGTGATTAGGCCATTAACCCTCCAACTCCAAACAGGACTAAGAAGGAATTAAATGCTATGGGAAAGATGTGTTCAGTGGCGTTTTAACTTGCTGTGTTCCTCAGAGCAAGATCCATAAACATCTTGGATGTCGCCAGAGACCTGTTCAAATAAACCCTGACTCTGGGCACTTCATTGGTGAATGCATTGTACAATTTCACCCACTCTTTCCATCAGACTTTTCAGACATCTCCTGTGTTGTCTCACCCTTCATAGGAGCTGAGACCTACAGTAGCTATAAAACCTGAGGAGTAATGAAGGTCATCACTAATTGAAATGAATGCCTCAGATTATATGTTGGAGATTCCTGTTTTATTAGAGGCTGTTCCCTCCCCCAGTGTTGTCATTGAAGAGGTTACACCATGGATTTGCAACTTCCCCAGATAATGAGGATTTTCTGGTGGAAAGACCTGGGCTGAAGGAGTGAGAAGCCTGAGAACTCGACATCCCAAATACCCCATCTCCCACACACCCAGGGTGTGTACAAGCCTGGAGGATTTCCGCAGAGGGAGGTGGTGATAAGGCAGTCCTGTTTCACAGCCCAGCTGGCGTGGAGCTGCGAGATTCCTTCAGCAGAGAGTTTCACTGATCCTTGCCCGAGATCACTGCCCATGAGCCAGCCCAATGGGGAACATGCCTGGCCCTTCCAACCCCACTGCAGGACAAACTGCCAGTGCAGCTGTAACCTCAAACCCATCAGTCCAGAGAGGCATGTGGCTCGAGCTCGTGGCTCGAGCTCATGGCTCAGCTCTGTGTTTACTGTGCTCTTTGGGGAGAGGAGGGCAGCACTGCAGTCCCCATTCAAGATTTTCTATTTCTTCCATTTTCCAGCTCTTCTCTTCCTTGAAGAAAACTGATAAGTTGTGTTCCCTAAAAAGGTTCTGATACCCTTCTCCGAGCTGCTCTGGCCTCCCCTCACCCTTTGCCCTTGTGTGTGGGGGGTCTCTGTGGGGGCCCATGGATCTGTGGGCAACCTGTGCACCTCACCTGTGACAGACATCTCCAAGACTATGGGGGCAGGATAATAAAATCATGGAATCTTCAAGGTTGGAAAAGACCTCCAAGGTCATTGATTCCAACTGCTAGCATTGCACTGCCAAGGAAAGCCAGCTCCCCATCTCTGTCAGCTGTATGTTGCCCTTTCAGGATTTATTTTGCGCCATTTTTGTAATTAAAATGTGTTAGAAAGGAAGTGCAGGCTCCTTGCTTTTTGCAGAAGGACTTGGCTTTTTTCCATGTGTTCATGCTGTGGGCTGTGTGAAGGAAAGCAGAGTGGAGTCTGTTGTGATCTCATGCTTGGCTTTCACCAGCTTCTCTCTAGAGACACACAAAATTTTGGCTAGCAGGGCCTTTACAAAATCTTGAAGATCTGTAAAATGTTCTATAGAACAGGGAGTGTGGAGAGGTGATGCAGTGGTTCTCAGCTTCTCATCTGAATTTTGTAGCTGAACCTAATTTTTGGCTTTAGATTCAATGCACCCATCTGGGAAGTGAGTCCAGGAATGCTAAGATGGGTTCCCTCAGCTCAGCTTGTTGCTACTTCCACAGCTTATCTTGTAGGAGATTTGAGAGACCTTCATCAAACAAAAGGCCAACCTGTTCCCATCTCTGTAGGTTAATGTGCTCACAGACTCAGTGCAGCAGAGGTGGGAAGGTGACCTCCAACAGGGCTGGTCTGCAGCTGGCAACTGGCCTCTGCAAAGAGAATGGCTCTGCTCAGCGCGTCATTTTGCTGTTTCTTTGCAATGACATGGGCATGGCTGGTGTGATGCTTACAAATTAAGTCCCTGTCTTAGAAACACCAGGGAAGCATTACATAACGAAGGCAACACAGCCTCCCTGCCTCCTGTGGGTGGGTGGAAAAGAGAACCTTGGTGTTTCCTCACATTGCGATCAGTGCCATTCAGAGGGTTTTAATGAGTTACACAGAAAGAGTTAGGAGCAAAACAAGGAAAAAACAACCCAAACCTCGGCCTTCTGTGAAAGCAGAGTCACAACAACCCCCCGAATCTAGATAGTCAGGACTGGAAAAGAAAATGGCCTCACCCATAATTTATGGCTCACTGTATAGCCACAGAAGCTTTGCCGCTTGCAAATATGACCCTTTAGTGGGTTATTAACCCGAGTCTCAAGAGGCTCACGTTAACACATTCATCCTGTTAATTAATTAGCTGAAATATGCATGCCTTCCTCTGATGCTAGCTTGCAAAGGGTAACATGAATTTTGATTACACTTAATCCCATATGAAATACAACAGACGCTCACACTATGTAAACACTGACGGGCAACTTCGAAACCTCTGTGATCCAACAGGATCTGATCACAAGTGCTGGTGTCTGGCATTCCAAAAAAATATTTCAACACAGAACTGCCATGGTATTAAAAATAAAGTGGTGTTTGTTTCATCATAGGCTTGTTTTTGGCAGCAATGGAAGCAGTTGTAGTACTAATGCCAGTCAGGCAGTCACGTTACAGAGGCATTATCAATACACTTTTCAAACTTTCTTTGTGGAAGAGATATAAATTTATTTGCATCCAGAAGCCTGCCATCTACAAAGCTGCTATAAAGCCTTGGCAGTGAATAGCTGACTTCGAATGTCCTGCTACACACCTTTCCCAAACATTTGATATGCAGCAGGTGAATGTGAAAGACTTATCGGTCCAACCCAGTGTTATTTCCTGTCATAACTTTGCACAACAAAGGAAGTTTCTGTCTTTGCTGGGCTTTGGTGTTGCGATATGTACTGAGGTTCCTACAGAGAAACCACTTTAATCCTTGGGAAGCCGAAATCACAGAGAAAGGGACAGGGATATTGCTTCTGTAAACTGCAATTTTATCAGCACCCAGCTGTATCAAAGTGTGCGGGTGCAACATGGGAGGCAGCACGAGTGATGGAGGGATACTTGCCCAGACTTCTGCTTCAGCAGAATATAAAAAGAGCCTGGACCATGTTTCCAGTGTTATATTTTAGTTTCCCAGTGCTATAAAAGAGGAAACAGAAAGGAAGAGTGGGACTTATATTGAAACCTATTTGGTTAGAACTTCTTTTAGGGAGACATCTTTTGAGGAAAATGAATTGGATGTTCCTTGTCCTGTCCTGAGGAGTTGAGAGTGTTGCCCTGTCCTGCCTTGTGCCCACTGGGACATCCTCCATCGTAGAGCAGAGCAGCTGGGGGATCAAAGCCTCCACAGGCCAATTATGGTGTGCACATGCCTTCAGCTGTGCTGGAGGAAAAGAGATGTGAAAAGAAGGGAAAATAGGTCTTCTGAAGATCATAGAAACATAGAATCATAGAATATCCTGAATATGAAGGGAACCATAAAAAGGATCGAGTCCAGCTTCTGGCCCTGCAGAAGACAGCCCCAAGAATCGTACTATGTGCCTGAGAGTGTTGTCCAACACTTGTCCTAATATCCAGCCTAAACTTCCCCTGAAACATCTTCATGCTGTTCCCTGGGATCCTGTCACTGGTCACCGTAGAGAAGAGATCAGTGTCTGCTCCTCCACTTTCCCCCATGAGGAAGCTGTAGACAGCTGACATCTTCCCTCAATCTCCCCTTCTCCAGGCTGCTGATGCCTTACTTGTGACATGCGACTCAAAATAAAACCACTCAGCATTCACAAACATAAACGTAAATTTAACCATGTACATTTTTTTTAAAACATCATGGACTTGGGCTGAGTCTCCTTTGCCAAATATTAGGCAAAACATGGGAAAATTTGACTGAGGGAGGAGCCTGTAAGAAATGATGTGTGTATGTGTTCTCATATAAGCCCATACATGCACACACATCTGCCTTTGAGGTGCAGTGTCTTCTGCAAGGGGTTTCATTCTTTCAAATGAAGTCAGTGAGAGAGTGTGTACTAAATGGAGGTTTGTCTGCATACACAAATTGTTACAATTTAACTAAATAGGTTTCTAAATTAATTCAGTTAAGTCAGTGCAACCCCTTTATTAGCTGACATTGATTCAGCTTAATTGAGTTTGTTCCCAAATTAAGCTAAATCAGCATAAAGCACTCATCAACCAATTTGAGCATTAAGGGCTAGCAATTTCTGCGTGTAAGCCAGGCCTGGGTGACTTGGGGGTGTATCCTGATATCCCGTGTCCCTGTATTTTCTGGTGGTAAAGTGACCAGGGAGTGCTTCTCCACCTACCTGGCGGAGGTGACTTGGGGACAGCCACCTTGAGGAAGACAACATCAGGATCCTGACTAGTTCTTGGTCCTAAACAAGGCTCTTAATGTGTGACTTTGTAATATCATTAGCGGTCCGTGTCACTTAGGAGCTTCTTCTATGACAATTATGTGTCAAGTGAACAACAAAAGATTTTATTGCGAGACATTGGTAATGAATTTCAACCAGAGAAATATAGTCACAACTTAAAGTACTCCAAACCCATTTTTGAGGAGAAAGTAGCACAAATTCCCTCATTTTGCTTTTGACCTGGAAAGTAAAACTCTTAAATTTTAGGCTGACAATATCTCCTTTACGTTCAAGTAAACATAAAGCATTTCTTAAAAAAAAAAACCAAAAAACCAAAAAAACCAAAGAGGGATATAAAGTGCAGACAGAGCTGGCTTTTCACTGTATTATTTCTTCCAGAGGTTTTCTTGGATATTGCTATAGTATATATTAATAAGGGGCAATATTTCTTTATAGGGTGTATAATTCAATGAAACATATTAATGAGACAGTCACTTAAAAACGAATATATTCTTTACATCCAGTGTCAGAAAAGAAAATGTTTTGTTTTGAGGATGAATCTATGTTAGCCAGAAGCTGACTGTTAACCAGGATAACATAAAAACTACTGTAAATGGTACTGGAAAACCAAGGGAATAAAACTCCCTGCTTTCATATTCCCTGAGAAATGTTGGTTCACTGTGTTGGCTTTAAGGCAGAGTACTACAATTCAGCCCATAGGGTAAGTGGATGTGTCTGTAATAGGTCGCTTGGCTTCAAATGAATGTTCCCACTTCCATCCCAATTTTGTTTTTAGTAAAGTAGGATTTCTGTCTGACAGGTCAGACTGGAAGTGAAAGAAGAGATCAGCAAAGGGGGACTGAGCTCTGTTTTTACACCAAAGGCTTTGTAGGCTTTTATAGCAGGAAAGTCTTTAAGACTTTGAGGACTTCAAGAGATCATGAAGGCAGGACAGCAGCAGAACTGCCTCTTCAAGGGCCCCCTAAATGGTTTCACGTCAGGCACGTGTTGTGGACAACAGAAGGTCCTTGTTTAGTAATGAAGAAAAAGCCAGCAGTTTTGCTTCTCCACAGCCAGATTTTTAAGCCATAATTGGATCTTGTAACACTGCCAAGGTAAAGGCAGAGGGCCACGACAGGGAAGCCTGACACTGCAAGTGAACTGAAACTAAATATAGTTCTCATGCAGTTTAAAAAAACACACATCAAAGCCCAGAGAAACCAGCCCCATCTGAGACTCTTGCAACGGAACAAAATGAGAAAACAACGATGATAACATATGTATTTTACTGCGGAGCTCCAGGCAGGCAAATGAAATAATCTGAGACTGGCTTTGCCTGGTTATGATTAAAGATCATTACGTGCCAAGCAATCCGAGACAAATCCCAAAGCCTGGCTGCTGAGAATGCTCCTGAGTAGAGGGAGCTGGGCAGTGGGTGCAGGCACGGGGGCAGTGGGTGCTGGGCATGGCCAATGCCTGGTGAGAAGCTGGTGTACGTGTCTCTGCTGGCAGGCCAACATGGTTTGGGGCTCCACAGGGAGACCCCATCTGTGCCCCCGTGGCAGCAAAGTTGTTTCATGCAGGCTATTTCAATTACCAGGCATCTGCAAGGCTCCTTTCCAAATGGCAGTGGTCTGCTGCTATGTCTCCTTGAGGGTGGCAATGCCAGCCTGTCCTGGTTCTAGTCAGGACAGGGTTAAATTTTGCAGTAGCCAGGATGGTGGAGTAGCCAGGGAACCTGGATTATTCTGTACCACATCACATCATTTTCCAGGAATGGAGGAATGGGTCCCTTTGTGTTTGGGGTAGCCTGATAAGTGAGTAATTGGGTGTTGTTGGGGGTGACAACTCTCGTGTGAATAATTAAGTTCTTGCACACAAGAGTATTGTTGCTCTTACTGTTTATTTTCTTATCTTATTGCTGTTTCCAGTAAATTATTCTTGTCTCAACCCTTGATCTTTACCTTTTGTGTCTCCAAGTCTCCCTCAGTCCTGCCACAAGGGAAGGGGGAGTGAGCGAGAGGCGCATGGTTTGGAATGATTTCAGTGGGAACACTAAATTGGAGAATACCATTCCTAAATTCCAAGATGGTTCTTGCTGCACACTGAGTTGTTTGTCTGGGTATGTGCTAAGTCATCCCAGGGTACCGAATATCTCCAGCAAACTCAAGCAGTGTATGCAAAGGGCAGAGTGCTGTGAATATGGACTTGGCTGTCTTTTTTATCATCTGCTAGTGATCTAAAAGCCCAGTTGATGGTTAGAAAATTGATGGAAACTATAGTCAGAGAGAAGGTTAATTTTTCCTGAGGTTAAGGGGAGGGACTAATCAACTTGCAGACATTTCTTCTAGCCCTACACACTATGAAGTTTGGATGGCAATCTTTGCATGGCCCTCTAAGGCCAGGTTTATTCAGAATTTGGAATTTGGTTGGCACCATTACTCAGACCATAAATTATCTGGCACATGGGAGTCTAGATTGAGGCTCAGATAGCCCTTCGCCTCACCCAGATGATATGTGTTCCTCAGTTTAGTAAGGACCACAAAAGTGGAAACAAAATAAATATTGAAATGAACATCCAAGATATTTTCCAGCGTGGGAAAGAAAAATCATTAAAAGTGGGAAGCTTTCAGAGTGTTTTGCATTCAAATTGCACCTTTTATCCTAAGAGATCAAGTACTTCACACAAAACTACAATCAGCACCCCGCTCAATTCAGCCATTTCTGGAGTGGAGCACAGGAGAGAAAGATCAAATATGTCTAAAGACACAGGGCCAAAAATGCTCACAGGAAAAGTGAGCATCTCTAAAAGTCCATGAAAACAATGGCATCTAGAAAACCTATAGAAGGTACAGACTGTGTGGATCACCTTAATCTATTAAGTGGAGAATAGAAGTGACTTTAAGCCAGTGGGAACTGCTGTAGATATTTTCCCAGCCAGGAAGCTTTCCAAATCCTCTTCCAAGAGATGTAGGAGATTTATACCGCACGTGAAAGGTCTGTCTGGCCAGAAGGAATTGCACGCTTGACTTTTGAAAAGAAACACTAAGGAAATAGAGTTTTCATGAAGAAAGCATCTGTTAGCTTTCATTCTTCCCTTTCATGGGAAAAAATGTGTTATGAAAAAATGAGGCTTTCCTCATATGGTCAGAGAAGAGCTGCAGCCCTTTAGCTTACTCCTTCTCTCTAATATACAAGGGGATTCCACAGTCAAGTTGCTGTTAAATCAGTTGGTGTTAACCCAGGAGAAACCTGTATGTGGGAGTCCATCAAAGAAATTATGTAGCCTCTTTGTTTACCTTTTGCAATGCAGGATTCCCAGCTTTTCAGCAACCTGCATGCCAAAAGAGTGCTGAGATTTTTGGTGTTTTGTGGCTTTGTTTGTTTGTTTGTTTGTTTGGTTTTGTTTGTTTGTTTTGGTTTTGGTTTGGTTGGTTAGTTTTGTTTTTTTAATGTGTTTGTTAGTTTGTTTGTTTTACTATGTGTCTTCCATTTATCTCCACATGCAACTTTTTGGAGAGCAAGCCTTTCCTACATCCTTTCAAGATCTGAACATGACGATCTTTGAGGGTCCCTTCCAATGCAGGATATTCTGTGATTCTATGTCTTAACAAATTTTTTTATATAATTTAATCTATTAAACTTTTTCCATTTCATTCCTAAAAGAAAATAATCAAAGAAATGCAATATATTGTATAACATGGAGGCAGAACTGTAACCTTAATGGCAGTCTTGTGGGGCACACCATGGGAGCTGAGGAATGGTATGGAAGATATGTCCAGGAGGTACAACTGAGGACAAGGGAGGCACTGAGTGCCAAGCCTTGGTGTTTGGGAAAGAACAGGAGAGAGATCAGTTGAACATTTCCGGCAAAGGAAGAAAACCAGGGACAATTATCAGGGATTTTTATTACTGATCAACTCATTGGGACAGGAAGTGGCTATTTTTTTCCTGAGTAACAGGGAGAGACATCAGTAGGACAACCCTTTCAGTAGTAAGGTGTGATAATTGCTTTGATACCTCCACCAAGAGCAACACAGCTAGATATACATGAGCTGTTATGTTCCTGGGTGTGGTGAAGATGATGCTCTTTCAGAAAGTGGGAAGAAATGGGCAAGGGAGCAGCTACCTTAAGCCTGTTTCTGACTAGCAGAGAAGAACAGCCTGACAATCTAAAGATTGGGTGGTAATTTGGATGAAAGCAAGCATGAAATGATAAAGTTCATTATTCCAAGGAAAAAAGCCAGACCAGCTGAATATGCATAATGACTGCAAAAAAAAGTAGACTTCAGCAGACTTGGGGAACTGGTAAGTAAGGTCTCTGAGGAAAATAATCTCAGTGATAAAGGAATGCAGGAAAGCTGGCAGTTACGAAGCCTATTTTAAAGGCAAATTCCTCTGATGCAGAAGGCATTGGAAAGAGAGTGAGAGACCTGTATAATTGCCTCTGGAGCTCTTCAAAGTCCTGGAAATGAAAAAGACTTGACAAATGGAGAATGCAGAGACCCCAAGCAGAGTTTCCACTGGATTACTTTCCCTACCATAAGGTGAAGCTAAAAAGGGAACAGTCCAGAGAGCGGCTGTGAAGAGCCCTGGCTGAGCGTGCAGCAGAGGGGGCTGCCATGGGGTGCTGCGTGTTTTATGAGAGTGCACTGTATGAGGGATGGCTTGTTGAGCTCGTGTGTGAACGTGGCACAGGGCCAAAGGAGGCATGAACAACCTGAGGGTGAAGTGGTGATGCAGCATCCAGAGACACTACCAAGAACCTTGTGAGATTGGCAGGGCACTGTGGCTCTTGGCTGTCTAATACAATAATGAGCTTTGCTTTTCCCTTTGTACTTTGTGCCCCAGCTTTTGCCCTTCACGTGGCCAATGTACTTAAAGAGGGTCTCAAAGTGAATTTGAAATAGGAAGGTGATTTCCCATGTTTGCTGTGGTTACAAGCCAGGTCAGTAGAAGAGGCGGATTTGCAGACTCTATCTAATAGAAATCTCAGCATTTTGGAGGAGGAACTGACTGTGCAGTGCTGCACATTGGGTCAATATAAGGGCGTTTATCCCTGCAGCCCATCCCTGTAGTGACACAGAAACCACAGCAGTTGTGCAGCTGCCTCTTCCCAGGAAGCACCACGGGGTCACTGCTGGTGTGGAAGGAAGGTCTCTGAAGGTTTTCCATGGGACAAGCCCGTATGTCTGTTCAGACACTGGGCATGGCCCACATGGCTTGAGGAGTTGAGGCTGTAACTGGTAGGTTTCCTGATGAAAGTTCAGTAGCAGCACAGGACAGGTGCTCTGAGATGTTGTGCTGAGTGACAGGGCTCTGTGAATTGGCTTT
Source organism: Picathartes gymnocephalus (assembly GCA_013390045.1). Classification (NCBI taxonomy): domain Eukaryota; kingdom Metazoa; phylum Chordata; class Aves; order Passeriformes; family Picathartidae; genus Picathartes; species Picathartes gymnocephalus. The sequence continues at coordinate 145,120 of WEKY01039000.1, forward strand.
GAGATGTCACAAGATGGATAGGAAGCAGAGGCTTTTCCCGGAGTGGATGAGGGACCGTCTCTGGCATTTGAGGTGGGGGCCCAGAGAAATTGTATGTGCTGTCCCTTCTCTGTTTGAACAAGACAGCTTTCTACACCTCTGCCCTCCACTTCCCCCGGAATAGAGGCACCCCATTAGTCCAGGAAAAGGCAGTCTCTTTGCTCTTTGCCACAATTCCAGCATCCCACTGTGGACATCTGGCCCCAGAAGCATGGTGAGTGATGCCACTGTGGCACCCTCACTGCATGGCACTGTGAGGGTCCATCTGTGCCTTGGTTAAAGACATTATTAGTTCTGTTACACTTAAAGCTGTCCTCAAACTGAAGGGTGATCACAGCTCTCCAAGTAACAGCTGGAGCTCTCCTAGTCGGGGTGGTGACCACCAACCTTCATGTTTGTGGGGTTATCCTGTGCTGAGTGCCCCTTGTGGGGAGAGAGACCTGGTAGCACTTCTGGTGCTTCATTAATGGAGAAGATATTGCAGGGTTTGAAGGAGCCCAAACTTGCCCTTTTAATACTGTCAGACTTGTGTTTAAGGCTGGGGGTTTACATTCCAGGATCCACTGCTTAATTGCTAATAAATTTGCCTGATGGAGCGGGAATGGGGAAGGGAAGACAAGTCACAGTTGTGTGAATGTACATGGGGAATCAGGAATGTCACATGAGGTTACAAAATAAAAAGGAGATGAAAGGAAAGGTGAGTAAGAAAGGTCAAATCAATGCTGGCTGTTGGAAGGAGGTGAGGTGGGTGCCAGTGACACCTGGGACAAGCCCCACATCCGGGATATACAGCCAGCCAGGCTATCTTTCCACACATTAAATCCCCATGTCTGGCAGAGCACAATTCTTTTCCCAGACCTAGAGAATTTGTTGAGGAGTCCTTAGGTCTTTCTGAATAAAGATTTACACGAGGAAATTTACTGGCTTATACCATAGGGGCATAAGGATAGTCATTCTATTAGTATGATTTTCCTTCTGGATATCTTGAAGAGGAATAGAATTGCCTTAATTTCTGATGCTTTCCCCGTTGCATATGACATTAGGCCGTTGAATAAACAAGTGTTAAAGGATAATGATCTGTTTAATCATTACCTGAACCCCTTGATTTGTGACTGATTTCCATCAGGCCTTCAGGAGAGCTCTCTATTTATTAGGGGGTGTATGCTCTGCAGGAGGTCTAAGTGTTCTTTTAAGCTGAGACTAATATGCTTGACTTCAGGGTGTTAAAGATACAGTGTTAGGGACATGTTTTCTGTATACTAACACACAATTATTTTCCTCTCAATGTTCTTTTCTTGGCAAGCAAGCTAAGGTCCTAAGAGTGCATAGTGGACGTAATCTTTGCAAACTTTAAATACGACGATTGTCAGACTTTGTAGGAATAGTCATTTCCTAAATATATGACCTGCTGAGAATCAAATTTCCAGCAATAGTTGCAGATGTGAAAGACCTGAAAGTAAATGCAGAAGACCCTGACTTCAACAGGCAAAATTGCCCTGGCAGAAAATCCCTCTAAGCCAGTAAAATGCCACCCTGGTGTGCAGGAACAGAAGTGTATCAGAAATTCCCCTGGACCATCTACTGTCCTGCCTTTCCCCAGGACACAAGTGAAGGCCCCAAGCAGAGGTGCAAGAGCAGCCCCAAACCCCACCGGGGGCTCACTGTTCAAGGGGGCAGGAGGAATCTCCAGCAGTGACAGGCAGAACCACTGTGAATTCCACGACCTTAGGCAAGAGTATAGGTCCATATTTATTAATAAGCAGGTAATAAGGTTAAACAAAATCTGAACTAAACCACTCTGAAATGTTCTAAAATTCCAGGCGATTTTCAGGGCAGAAGCTCTGACAAACTTTACAGCACTCTGTAGTTATACTACAAAATGCTTAGTTTGGCTTGATAGCAACAAATCTGATTATTTTTCTTAATTTTTTAATTTTTATTTGATAAAACAGAACTCCAAATTCATTAGTTTGTGCTGCTGTTTTTTCTGCTTAGTGATTATGTTGATGTATCCCATTTGTTTTCACTTGATCAGCTAGTATTAATGGCAATAGAATTCAAGTGCACAAAGACTTTTGTTATTGAATTTCAATTGAAATCCTTTAGACAGACATAATAAGAACCTGTCAGTGTGTGTTAAACAGTTTTGCTTGTTATGGTTTCAAATGGAATAAAGGACTGATGCAGATCCTTCAAGCCGACAAGATTTGTGACTTCCACATCAAGAAAAGACAAGGATTTTTGCAGTACCTTGATGAAAGCAAAGCTTCTCCTTGAGCCAAGGGCCTTCTTAACAGAGGAACCTGAAGGATGGGCATGGCAGCATGTTGGCAGTGAATGCACAGATGAAGCACTTGTAGAAGCAAAAAACCCAGGAAATGATAATTTTCTTCATGCTTTGAATAATGAATGCTTGAAGATTTAAATGCTGTGTGTTTTCCTTGTGTTTTGAGGGTTGGGGTCAGGGAATACCCACTCGTCCTCTCCTTGAGTGATGAAAAAGCCTGTAACCCAAGACCCTACCTTTTTTTTAGACCATGAGTACCTACAGCACAGGTTACAAGATTAACACATAGATATGAAAGATTCTTAGTGTTAAAAGAAGCAAAGAGTCTCACACATTTTGCTTCACGTACTCTGTGCTTTGCATAGCTGGTGGTGTAAAAGATCGTTATGAGATGTAGGACTTCCTAGCAGTTCCGAGAGTATCTCCAAGACTTTTGCCTAACTCCGAGTGAGAGCAGAGTCTTTTAGACTAAAAATAAATTACACCTGGGGTCACCAAGTTCAAACTTCTGCAAATTGAGACAATGATGATTTGTTTGCGTTTAATTCAAAAGTCAGAGCTGTTCAAAAGTGTTTTGAGCTCTATGATAAACTACGAGCACTGAGTAGAAGACCAAAGTCTGAAGTTAGCTCTTTCATTGTGATTCTCTGAATCTGTGCAGGCCTCTGAATAAACAAGGCATGTGTTACTGCTTTATTGCTAGACTTGGGCTGTTCAGGTTGCTGAGGAATGCTTCACTCCATAGGTGCATGTCGTAGTGAAAAGGAAAACACTACATGTAGAGTACAAAGAGTAAAGACAAATGAGATGCTTCACACTTTGAAAAGTGTCATTATGAATACTAAAGAACAAAATGCTACACTTTTATCCTGGCTGTTCAATATGTCCCAGAATGTTTAAGGTAGATTTGACTCCCAAAGAGATACCGGCAGAATGAGGCATTGTGTGGGACAGAAAAACAGAAAAACAGAAACACAGAAAAATAAAGCAACCCTTAAAACATTTTTTTAAAAATTAACTTCTATTTTGGCTGGCTCTTTACAATGCTGGAAGACTCTGAATGCTCCAAGTCTGTGCCAGTAGTAGTGAAGACCCACTTGTGCAGAAGTTTCAGGACACCCAGCCATGAGCCGAGAGGATCTCTGTCTGCCTCAGCTGGTTTGGTGCTGTGGTGGCTCAGCAAATGGTGGGACAATGCTTCTTTGGTCCTCACAATAAGATACATTTCTCTCTTCCCTGGCTTCCCTCTCATTGACAGGTCTCTGCACCCTGCCAGTATCGATGCCAAGTACTATGGCAGAGAAGAAGGGAAGGACAGGCATGTCCTCCCTAGAGAGCTTTGGCAGTGATATGTGCTGGCACTAGATCAGCCAAGGCATTCAGGGCTCCTGCTACTGAGCTGGTCAGCTACTACAAGAAGACAGGTTCCTGCCAGACAAGAGATTTTTGCTGAATTTAGTCATCTTAGCCTGTTATGCAACAGCCCCAAATAAATTACTATAATCTCAGTAATGTAATAGTCACTTACTGGCATTTTAAGCTAGTGGTTCCAGCACTTACCAACTAAGACAACTAAGACCTCTCTTCTTTATGTGATAATTTGCCATTTACTTCAGGCTGGCTTTTCAGAGTTCTTCAAGGTCATGCTTTGTTCACACCCCTGAGACTCTCCTTTACTCTGTTATCTATGAAGCATTTGGTGGTGGAAAACATTTCCCATGTTACAATAATTCTTCTCATCTTAATGTATAACATAGTTCTTTGTTTTTTAGTCTGCCAGTCCTAGACTGTAGACTCTCTGGAGCAGGAACCATTCTTTTATAAAAGTTCTCACTTTCAAAATTGGACCACCCTGTTGCAAAAAACCTGGTCTGAAAACTACTATGGCATCAGCCATTTGGATACAGTAATCTTCAATATTAATATAAAATTAATTTTTTTAAAAAGTGAATGTATGTTCTAGACATCTACTAGGAATGGTCTGACTGTTTGGCCATGAAGAACATCTCTACATAGCTGTCGTCTTCTAAGATATAGTATAGATCAATAACTTTCTCCCTTTCAACTTGCATTTCTTCACCTGAAATATACATTTATTTTAGCCTTTATTCTAAGCTTGGTAAAATATCTGAGCCTGAAACTGTCTAATCTAGCTAACAAGACTAGAGCTAAGCATTTCTGACACCAGGAAAAAAGAGATGCTGAACATCCAATGGTGGACACACAACCTTCCAACTCTGGTTTTCCCCAAGTCACTGCACCTTATATTTGTGATCTCCAGAGACAAAACAGCAAAGGTCATATTTAGAATTTGTTTGAGTTTATATTGTTTTCCGATCATCAGATAATTAAAGAAATAAGCTTTGCCCTTCCTAGCAAAGGGAAATTCTGCTTGTCTATGGGGAATATGAGTCAGGAGAAACTCTGTTGAAGATTGTGGAGTTCCACCAATATTAAAATTGTGTTACTCAAAGGAAAACTAGAACCAGAGATTGGAGAGTTTTGCTCATGATAACTAAAGCTTTGTCTAGACTGGGGATTTGTCCTGATTACTGCTACTGGCTACCAGCCACTGGTGTTTCTGTACCACTGTGATTCCTTGCATTGGCAGGTCATGGTGCTAATGGTGGTGGTAGAATTTTGCCTGTTTAGGCATGGATAATATTCTCTGCTGGATGTGTTGTCTTTCTCCATTTACACCATGTGAGATCTGTTAGTGTTTAGTTGACTGTGACTGCAACCTGGCAAGTATATAGGGCCCATGGATACAGAGGCAGGAAAAATGTTAAATTCGCTCAAACTTTTCCAGAAATTCTCAAATCCTTTCTAAATTAGCTTTGCTCACACTTATGTGTCAGATGGAGAACACATGAAGGTGTTACTGGGGACAGAAAGTGAATATTAACATAAGAAAAGGTTAGTTCTGTTATTTGAGAGTGCTGTAGAAGAAGAAACTTAGCCAAGTTTATCAGCCCATCTAGCCCCTATCCCAATAATATATTAAGTCATTTTGCTGTATAGTTTGCATTGCTTTGTCTAGTCTAGTTCTCAGTGACTCAACTTATGGAGTCTGCACCACTTCTCCAGGGAGAGAATTTTCCACAGTTTGAACTGTTACGATATTTTTCCTGATATCTAGCCTACCATTTAATTTCATCCCATTTTTCCTAGCCTCTTCCTTTCTCTCAAGCAGACCCAAAGAATACTCTTTTTGGGTGTTTATACCTTCTTGAAGTCTCATAGACATTTCTTTTCCTCTTAGCTGTTCCACATCTGTATGTTCTCATATTTAGACCATTGATGCTTTAAAATGAAATATTCTGGACTGTATAAAGAAGGAGCACATCATGTGTAAAACAAGCAGGGTCACTTTTCTGCTCCTCTTGACACTGGTGAAAGTCTCAGCTGGCATAGTGAATTCAGTTTTGGACACTACTCTTTAAGAACAGACACTAACAAATTGAAGAAACCTCGAAGGACAATAACAAAAGTTATAAAATATTTAAAAATCAGACTTATGAGAAGCAGTTGAGACAGGCATGTTCAGTCTACAAAGACTAAAGGAAGGTAAAATAGCTGTCTACAAATACATGAAATGATGTGATAAAGAGAACAGGGGCCAGTTATTCTCATTAACCAGAAAGGAAAGGAGCACAGAAACTGATTTAAGCTGCAGAAAGGAAAATTCTGGCTACATATGTGAGAGATGTGTTTCAGCTACTCAAACAATTAGGCAATGGAACAAGCTGCTGTGAAAGGTTACAGAGTTAAAATGGCTAGAGAGATTCCAGGCTAGACTCAACTGCTGGGACTAATGAAGGAGTCCCACCTTGATTTTGGAAAGTTAACCAGATGGGCTGCTGATGGCAGACTTTCATGAGTAAATAGGATTCCATATTAGGGATACCATGTACTCTAATAGTAGGCCCCTAAAGGGACAGATAAGTGCTGAAAAGCTGTCCATCTTCCCAGCTTTCTATTGTACTACGAAGCAGAGAAAGGAAGGCAAATTGGACTGTGTGGAGACATTAAAAGACATGGCAATGGAGGTTATGACTAACCTGGGTGTCAACAGGTGCTTCATGCACGGACGTGTGGCAACTTCGTTTCAAAGATGGAGTGACTGAATGGGCACCATGTGTCAGCTGAGAGAACAAGCCCAGCTGAGAGGTGCAGGAAGAGTCCAGGACATGGGCAGATCAAGTGTGGGTATGGATTTTTATGGGTCAGCTTATCCCACTGGACTTGCCTGAAGTCACTGACAAGGAACTGGATCCAGATGTCTGTATTCTCAGGCCAGCACTTTGACCACAAGCCCATTCTCCTCTTTGTAGCACTGCTTTCTCACCATTCCCCTATGAACTGAGCAGCCATCTGATCCTGCCTGGCTCAGGCATCTTGAATTCCTGCAAACTTGTGAGGAATTTTCTGAGAATTAAAAAAATCCAAATCAAACCAAACCAAACCAAATGAAACCAAACCAAACCATACCAAACCACACCAAACCAAACCAAACCAAACCACCAACAAAAGGAGACAGTAATGAAGAGCAAGTTGATTTTTTGTCCTGATGTTCTCCACCAGGTAAGATATACCACTAGGAGCTGGCATGGCTGTGGGCTGCATATAAAAAGATCAACATCTCATGGAATAGTAGCTGATGACTGGCAACATAGAAACCCAAAACCTTAGACTGCCATTTTAATCAAAGTCTTCCCTACAAGTCTTCTCACCTGGAGACATACCACTGCCATGAACCTCCTGCCAGCTGAGCAGTGCTAATGTCTGCAGTGGGGAACAGGTAAGGGTCTTTGCTTGCTATTGCATACTGATTCTTGCAGTTGATGACTGTGTTTTTTATCCTCAGAAGTCTGTGGGGCTCAACCCTCCTTGGAGTGAGAACGGTATTTTTACATTGCTTGTGGTGTGTTTAACATATTATGGGGCGTTACTTTCTGGCACTGAGTTTTGAACTTTAAACAGCATTGAATAATTCCCCAGGATCACATTACTGTGATTTGGCTGGACATTCTACCAAGTCAGGATAATGCATAAAATAAAGATGGTTCTAGTACCGGAATCAGAAAAGTGTAAGCTGGGTGGTATCCAGCAGGGATGTTCTGTATGAGTTATTGTCACTTGTCAGATGGTATGTCTTATTCTTATGAGCTACCACAGCGGAATTACAATTCTTCCCTCCCATTAGTCATCACCACTACACAAATTTTATTTGGAGGAAAAAGGTCATGGCAAAGAATCATATCTGTCCTGGCTGTAGCTCAGGATAAAAAACAAAAGTATGCGGGCAATTCCCTGGAATAAATTACGAGACTGAGAACGCAGCTCTACTTTTTACCTGACTGCCTGTGGGCAAAAATATCTGTTTGAGTGGGATCTGAAGCCCCTTCTCATGGCTGATGAGAAGCTGTAGCTTCCAGCACTACTTGGCACCATGCCACCCAGGAGTGGAAGGGGAATTCCTAAGCAGGCATTCCAGGGAGATTTTCTCACACACTTTGGGCTGTTGGAATTGGTTTTGCAATCTGTGCTTTCATCTTTCTTGAGATTTTCCACTCAACAAATTAGAAACAATTGTCCTGGGTGTATCCTGTTAGCAGGAAATGGAAACGAGAATACTTGTGAAAGGGGTGGTGTGAAAGCTGCTAAAACCTGAGTTGGACTCACAGTTCTATTTTTTATTTCTCAGTCTTTTAAAGTGACTGTGCAATCCTGGTAGGAAGCTGTCTTGGCAGCAGGGCAGGACAGAGGTACCGACAGTAGCGCTTTCTTGTGATTTATTTTTCTCTAAGCACTCTGCGTGTGTCAGACAGCCTTACCTATGAGCAATTGGTGCTTTTCCAGAGAGTGACTTCTCCCCCTAGGAGCATCTAGTGTGTGGTGCTTCTGTTGGCTGCCCTGCTTTGAAAATCTATAATTGCCATAGTGGTCGTCTCTGGGTTTAAGCATTGGATTTGGGTGGTTTCAGATATTACCAGGGTCTTGTAGCCTGCTGCTGTGAAGAAGGGGACTGATGAGTCCTGTGAGTCCTTGGGGTTGGTGCAGCTGTGGAGAGACATGACAAGGCATGATAGGACTGAACTTCGTGATGAGTAACCTCTGCTTTTCCTGATGTACAGAACCATCTGTGTCTGGGGTTCTGTAAAACTGAGGTCCAGGTTTAAGACTGGGGGTGGAAGGTCCCAAGCCAATCCACAGGAGGTCTTGCAGAGTGTCTCACACGCAACACTGACTTGTGCTACCGTGTGGTGCCATGCTAAGAAAGTTTTGTTTCTGCTCTTGGCCCTTGTGGTTTGGGAAAAAACCTTGGGGAGTTAACTCACACATATCTATATGTACGTGCTCTCCTTCTTGACTTTCTCTGCAGAAGAGCACAAAATGGTCCATAGCCTCTTCTCTCCACATTTCAAACCAGTCCCCCAAAAAATGTATCACTTCTAATGTTTCCCACTGATACCTGTAGGGTTTGAATTAAATCACAAATAGTGGTGTAATTTGATCTTTAACAGGACCACCTTCAATGGTTTATGGTGGATTATGGATGGTAGAGTTCAGCCCTTGCACTCTATGCCTCCTTCAGATGAAATGATTTCTAGATACACGATGCCTTCATATGGGAGACAGAAGCAGTGCACTGGAGCTGTGGCCACTCAAGGAACAGAGATCAGAGCAAATGAAATTGTCTCTTCCAGTACTTCATTGGAAAAGAATTTCTAGGCAAGTTGCCTAGCAGGCACACTGCACTATATTCTTAGAAAGCAATAGATCTATTTAGGACTGCTGTATCTCTTTGGAATTTACTGTATGAAAAAAACCCTTTGGCAGGAACTGATCTTTAGTGCTGACGGAGATTTGCAGCTTCTGACTGACAAACTAATCCAAGCATTTTATTAGAGACTGCTTCCCAGTAAGTCCTGTTTGCACTGCATCTGTATTCAGAAGGATCATGTCAGAATGAGAAATG